>PVLC010000562.1:44756-64618 GCA_004027655.1 Graphiurus murinus | reverse complement strand
CTTACAAAGAATATTCCTTTTTGACTATCATGTCTACTTAATTTCACCTTTAAAATCTCTGATTAAATCCCATATACATGAAACATTCTCTGAATACTCTAGTTTTCATGGCCCTTCATTCTTTTGTGCTCTACTGTTGGAGCCTCCTGTGAATGTCCAGAACACAGGTGAAAAACTCATCTATCTGCAGGGGCCAGGTATATTAGGAAGTGGGAGGTGTACAGGCTAGAATCTAGTAGCATGGAGGGGCGATCGTGGCAAATCTGAGTGTATGTCCTGTAGCTAAATGAGACAGCACTTACTTAGAGCTGACCAACTGGTGCAATGTGGGATGTCCACTGTTGCCTGATTTTCCAAAATGAAATAAAATAAATCCAGATTTTTTTTTTTTTTTGCCTGAAATGTCTCCATGTTTAAATTCTACAGGCCAAACAAAGTACGTCTTCATTTCTGAAGCCTGATTTTTCCTGCAGGACCACCACTTTGTAATCTCTGAATCTAGAGCACTTATATTTTACAAGACAGAATATGTACATACAAACTCTAATGCACATATATGTTTGAAATTGTTTCTTGAGAGTTCAAAAAGCCTCCTCACTGTTTTCGTGAGCTCTGTGAATATTTTCTATATTCTTAAGATGAATAGTCCAATGCTAAGTGTGTGAGCAAACTATTTAGCCATGTTAATGAGCCGTCATGCCTGTTTGAAGATGTCACTGCTGTTTGAAGACAGGGAAGCCTCATTATGAAGTAGTTACTATACTGTCCTAAGCAATAGAAATGTATCTCTCTGAGGTCAGCAAGATCACAGATTTTTATTGATAGGAAAGTCATATTGGGTCATATATTTAAACCGTGCCTTGATTTATTGCTATAAATACTTAATTAAGTCAATTTGTATCTGTCAGATCTGCCACATTTAGTAATATGGTTCAGATTATATTATTAGTGGCATGGGCTTTATAAGCTCAGCTTCCAACATAATTTGTTTCCTTGAGACAGACCTCTTTAGCAAAGTAAAGTGGCCAGCAAACTTGTTTGAAGTAGAAGATCCAGTTATATAATTTGGTATAAGTAATGTGGTATACCATTTATGTGACACAGTCATGTTTACTAAATTTATTAATTCATTAATATGGTAAATCTTTAATTTGATGCATTCACATTTCTTTCTAATAAACAGCTCAGATCTCTACCCCTAGCTCCTCACCTGTACAGAGTTCAATGAACCAGGATCTCAAGCAGGTTCACATAAGAGAAGGATGAGGTTGGACCATTATCTGGGGAAGGGGTTAATAAACATGCATTTCCAGAGAAAAAAATGAATTCTTTGTAAAAGATACCCAGCCTAGTATATATCATTGTGTGTGTCGATAGCAAGACAGAAACGACCAAGTCAAAAAATAATGAAATGCTGGTGCTTGTGCCAAACACAGAAATGGAGACAGTAGGGAACAGGGAAACGTAAATTTCACACTGACCCATGGTGGTCCAGACCAAAGTCTGTGACCAAGGAAGAAGGGGCACTGGGGCCAGCTGGGTTGCACACGTTCTCCCAGGTGGCAGCGAAATCAGTGTCGGGTACCTCTGTAGGGATCTGGCTTCCACAGCTCCAGTGTCACCATTAGCGGGAGCGGCTGACAATCCCTGGGCCTCTGAAAAGATCCTGGCCACTTGGGATGACTCACAGGGCTGCAATTTATAACAAAGATAGGTAACAGCTGTGGAGGATAATCCACAAGCCCCTTGGCCAGCTAGCAGAGACCCCAGGCTCAGCCTGAGCAGCGGGTGGCCCAAGCGTGTTGAGTGGGACTGCAGGTGAGGTTGTGCTGGCTCAGCACTCAGGTTGCCCTTCCTGTTAGAAAGGTAGGTGGTGGTCTAGAGACCCAGGGACATCGCCCAACCCATAGCTCCTCCCTACCAGCACCACACAGGCACTAGAAACCCAGCACCTCTTTCCTCACCCCTCAGGTCCCTCTTTACCTGGGAGAAAGTTACTTTCTGGAATATCGTTAGTGGATTTTTTTTTTTTTTAATACCTATTCCTTCATGCCTTTGCCTTTTTATTCTCAACATTTTCTGCTCTCAGAAAACCAACTCTTGCAGACAAAAGCTTCGGCTTTCTAACATGGGCTTTAGTAGCCCATTTTGAAGACCAAAAGCTGACTGCTCTTTTTCTTTGTCATAAAAAGTTAAAGCTGCCCAAAGGAATGAATTCTTCCAAGGAAAGAGGGAGATGGTCACCTACTAGAATATATGGAAAATGAAAGCACATTATCCGATACTTTTAAAGTATTACTGTTTCTGTATCTATTCTCTGTACTCCCAGGCCCTCTGGGGAGAGTCATGTCTCCACTATCTTTATTCTGAGCCCTGGCACAATACCAGAGATACACAGGGGTTTTCACTTGTTTATTTTTAGTGAATGGTAAGCAAGAGAAATAGAAATTATAAAAATGTGCTTCTTTAAACCAGATTTTTTTGGGCAGTTATACCAGCAATGGTAGAGATGGGTCATATGGTAGGTTCATTTCCATTCTTCTGAGGATCTTTCATACTGTTTTTGAAAAGTGGTTGCACCAATTTACAATCCCATCAACAATGTATTAGATTCCTACTTCTCCATATCCTCATCAGCATTTCTTGTTGCTTGTGTGTTTAATGACTGCCATTCTAATTGGGGTTAGGTGAAATCTCGGGGTAGTTTTAATTTGCATCTTTCTAATTGTTAATGATGTTGAGCATTTGTTATGCATTTATTGGCCATTTGTATTTTTTCTTTTGTGAAGTGTCCATTTAGTTCACTTGCCCATTTTTTTGATTGGGTTATTTGGCTTTTTTGGTAGTGAGTTTCTTGATTTCTCTGTAGATTCTAGATATTAGTCTTCTATCAGAGGAGTAGCTGGCAAAAATCTTTTCCTATTCTGTTAGCTCTCTGTTGAGGTTCTTGATAGTTTCCTTTGCTACACAGAAGCTCTTCAGTTTAATGCAATCCCATGTATTGATCCTCATTTTAATTTCTTGTGCCTTTGGGGTCTTGTTGAAGAAGTTTTTACCTGTGCCTGTGTATTGGAGTGTTGGTCTTATGCCATCTTCAAGCAACTGCAAGGTCTCTGGTCTAATTTCCAGGTCCTTTATCCATCTTGAATTGACTTTTGTGTGGGGTAAGAAAGTGGGGTTTATTTCCATTTTTCTACATATGGATGCTGAATCTAGGGAGAAAATGGGACTTAAGAAGGACTCCAGATGAGTGAAATTGACATAACTGAGGGGAATGGGAGGGGTTAAGAAGGAAACACCTCGGTGGATATGATGTACATACACAGACTTATCAAAGTCAATCACTGTGCTGAGCAGGGAAGGAGAAGAGGGAGTGGGAATTGAGGGAGGCACAATGAGTGCTGGGTGCATGTATGTCTCTATCACCCTGAACTTCATCAAGATGTATGATTACAATACACCAATAAAAAAATAAACCAGATTTTAAAAATTCATTATAGAGGAATGTCCAGAGGAAAGCTGAAAAGCATACTCGCTCTATCCGTCCACCCCAAGGCTGTCTCGCCTCTTTAATGCTTCCTCTCTCAAAGGAATAGCCCTGTTTGTAAATAACCATGAGACTGGAGGCCTGTGGTCAACTTGACAATCAGTTCAAGAAGTGAATATTCTCATGCCAGGCGTGGTGGCACATGCCTGTAATCCCAGGACTTGGGAGGCTGAGACAGGAGGATAGCAGGCTCCAGGCCAGCCTCAGCAACTTGGTAGAACACTTAGCAGCAACCTAGCAAGACTCTGTTTCAAAATGAAGGATAAAAATAGGGCTGGGAGTATAGCTCAGAAGTAGAATACCCCTAGGTTTTATCCCCAATACCAAAACATAAAAAAGTGAATATTCTCACCCTAAGCATTCTCTGTATTCTCTTGGGAATACTTACTGGGTGTGTGACTTTAAAGCAGTTAATTAGCTCCTTTACTACTGTATTATTATTGTTATTTTATTATTAACAACACATGTTAAGTGTACAAATTGCTGAGATTCGCCATGATAGGCCCACACAGGCATACATCACACACTGATTGTGTCTACCCACCCACTGTTGCCCCATCTCTTCCCCCAATCCCCACTTCCTTCCTGGTCCCTACTTAGTTATCTGTCTACTTTCACATTGCCTTTTTTTTTTTTTTAATCTCCACATATAAGAAAGAACTCACTCTGTGTCTGGTTTATTTTGCTTAACATGATGTCCTTCAGTTCTATCCATTTTGCTGCAAATGACAGGATTTCATTTTTCTTTATGGCTGAATAGTACTCCATTGTGTATATATGCCAGATTTTCTTTATCCATTCAGCTCATAAAACTTAATGACAAAAAAGTTAATCTGATTAAAAACAAGCAAATGATTTAAATAGCTTCTCAAAATAGAAATATAAATGTCCAAGAAATACATGAAAAATTGTTCAAGTGTCACTAGTCATTGGGGAAATGCAGGTCAAAACTACAATGAGATGCCATTTCACCTCAGTTAGAAGGGCTATTATAAAAAAAATACCTTGTACTTAACAAAGATAAAGATGTATGTTATATTGCATGAATTACTACAATAAAAAACAAATTTAAAAAAATACCAAATGTTGGTGGGAGTATGGATAAAAAGGAACCCTCATATACTATTGGTAGGAATGTAAATTAGTTCAGTCATTATGAAAGATAGTACAGAGGTTCCTCCAAAAACTGAAAATAGAGCTACCATATGACCCAGGTATACCACTTCTGAGTACTCATTCAAAGACACTGAGGTTAGTATACAAAGAGATACCTGCATATCTGCATATCTGTGTTTACTGCAACACTATTCACAATAGTTAAGATATGGAATCAACCTGCATAGCCTTATTTTGGGATCTACCCCCGCCCCATTAAGCCATCCCCAAGCACAGATGATGGTACATTTATGTAACAAAAGATCTTTCTTTTTTAAATGTAATTCAGGGCTGAAAAAGAGAAAGTATTTTAATAAAAGAAACCATGGGAATTAATGCAGTATAAGGTTAATCACAGAATGCTCTGATTTTATTTCATGGACTCTTACAGACTGGATGAGTGATGTGGGGCCGAACCGGGGGAGCTGAAAGAGCACAAAGGGCACCTGTGAGGGCAGGCAGGCGGGGAGGGGAGGACTACACTGACCATCCTCTCTCCCCAGATGTCTTCTTACGTTAAATGATTTTTCTATTCAGGAAGTGCAAACTGACAACGTGTTAGATATGTACATCTCCAATAGTTTCTAAGTTCATTAATTTCTTCGCCATCCTGGGACTGTATGAATCATGTACAAATACACTTCCTTCCCTAGACTCCTGGATCTTTCACTAAGCACACCCTGAGCCATAATAGGGGTATCAAGGTCTACTCTGGTAAGCCAATAATTTGGAATTCATACCGGTTTCAAGTTGGAAAGCTGTTGGTTATAGTTGAATGTACAAATATTCTAGAACCCTACAACCTTGGTTTATTTGCTATGTGATATTGGGCAAAATCCTGAAGATTTTTTTCTTTTCTTTTCTTTGTGGTACTGGTGGTTGAACCCAGGGCCATTCTACCTCTGAGCTACACCCTCAGCCCTGTTTGTTTGTTTGTTTGTTTGTTTGTTTGTTTGTTTGTTTGTTTTGAAACAAGGTCTCACTATGTTGCTGAGGGCTTTGCTAAGTTGCTGAGGCTGACCTGGAATTTGTGATCCTTCTATCTCAGGCTCCTAAGTACTGGGATTATAGGCATGTGTCATGGCACTTGACAGTTCTGAAGATTTCTAAGCCCCAGTTTATCTATAAAGTAGTGATAATAGGAAACCTCCCTCACAAGGATTTTGGGAGAACTGGTTAATGTATATTACATGGCCCATACACAGAATTCATTATGCGGTAGCTGTTGTTACTGTCATTAACAACAAGGCAATTTGCAGTCATATAGAGGAGCTGAGTGTTGTTCCTCCAACTCAAAATTCTTGGCTGAGTGTTTCTTTGTCTAGCTTTTATTTATTTTTTGTCTCACATACTTTACTTTTAAGGTAAGGAGAAGTTGACAGCTTTATGAAAAAAAATCTGGGCATGAATTTTAATATTTTATTTACTTCCAAGATGTATTAGAAAAATGATTTTTATGTAGAAAAGTTACATTCATATTGGGGTGTGACTACTTATTCACAGGAGAAATAAGTTTGTCTCTGTAGAAGTGAATAGGAATGTAAATGTACTAAAATATCTGGACATTGTCACTGTAACAAAGCATTGACCTGAAATTCTCTTTGCAAATGTGTTTGAATATTTGATTCCAATTCAATATTCACCTATCTTGAAGGAATGGCATCTTTTGATAAGTGAAAATGAGGGAATCTTCAGGAAAAAAATTCCTCATGTTTGTTAAAATTGGCTTAATTATCAGTGTAAATGCTGATGTGAATAGAATTGAGTAACATATATATGATATGAATGGGGTAAAGCAACCAAGCATAGAGTCAATGAATACAAGTAACCTTTTTTCTTTTTACTGTCTTTGCTTTTTGAAAATAGAACTAAAGGTTATTTTCAAATATAAAACATGAAAAAGAATAGACATTAAGATTATGATTTTTAAACTATAGAAACTTATTAAAATGGCAGAAAAGCTACAAAAATTCCAACTGGTAAATTGTTAGGGATTTACACAAACATATATTTACAAAGATATATCCACAAATGACTTTGTGGATTCACAATTTGAAATATGAAAACAATAGAAATAATCATAAAGTCCCAAATCTGGAAAAGTAGTTTAAAAAGTATGTTGTATGTCTTTCTGATAGAATACCACAATGCATCCAAAAATTATTTCATATAATACTCATAAGCAATGGTAAATATTTATATTAAGTTATAATTTAATTAACCAAAAAGTCAGATTACCAAAATGTATGCACATATACCACAATATCACAGATTTTATCAACTAGTGGAATTAATAAAAGGTCAGAGTTGCACCAACACTTCAGACCAACAGGCCACTTAACAATGCCCACATCCTTCCCCTGCTGCAGCCCACAGACCTCCCTAGACCTCAGGCTGTCACCTGGAGATGTGCCTTAATAGTTTTTCACTGATGTCAGCACTGCCTCTTTGATGCCAAGGGTTGATGGAGGTGGACTGGGGAGAGGGGGTAGAGTAATTGCTGATCATGCCAATTCCCGTAGACCTTTAGAGATGGCAACTGCAGCAAACACTTTCTCTAAAGACAGAAGTCATGTTGTCTTCTTGTTAAAGACAGATCAGGTGGCCAGCCCTGGTTCTCTATGCCTTTACGCCATCCCCCATTGTCCTTGGTATGAGTCTCTAACATATGCCCGTGTGGGTGGATTCTGAAGGTGGGAAGGAAGGTGCTTCTGGCATGAGTAATGTTAAGTCAGAGACCCTAAAATAAAACTGTCTGAGACCCACATTTAGTATTCTTGGAGGGCCCTCTCTAACTTACAAGCACCAATGTGCCAGAATGACAAAGTCCCTGGTTGTGGCGTGGGAGCCAAAGCATCAGAGGAAACTTATTTGTTTTAAACATCATTTTCCTTTCATGGACTCCACTGAGACTTTTCTGCTAGCTAGGTTCAGCCAGCAATTTCACAATCCATTAGACATGTTTTCTTAAACTTGAACCACAAACTCTGACTCTGTCGTTCTCCTAAATTCTCTAAAAATTGGCAATGAAGAGTATCATGGTAGCTAGGCATGGTGGCACATATCTGTAATGCCAGTACTTGGGAAGCTCAGATAGGAGGGTCACAGGTTCAAGGTTAAGTTGCCCAAGGGTCACAGATTGGGCAACTTAGCAAGATCCTGTCTCAAAATAAAAAATAAAAAAGGCTGGGGGAAAGGTCAGAGGCTCAGAAGTATGAGCACTGGGTTCAATCCCTGGTATCCCCGCCACACATACACACACAGTATCATGGGGGATTTGAATCCAGTGATGCTCTATGAAGTTCATTTTAGTTTACACTTTCAATTTTATTCTTTACATATAAATCATTGTGTGTGTGTGTGTGTGTGTGTGAGAGAGAGAGAGAGAGAGAGAGAGAGAGAGAGAGAGAGAGAGAGAGAAACAGAGAGAGAGAGAGAGAAACAGAGAGAGAGAAGTTAAGAGAGAAAAATTATGTTTCAGGCCTTCCCCTCAATAATACACAAATCCTCATTTTGTAAAATACACAAGTAAAATTCATTGTATTATTTCAATGACTCTTCCTCATGTCCTTTAAGCCTTGACATAAAAGTGTAATTTACCTTATATTCTTTCAACTATGAGTCAGATTCATTGATGAGCTTATTTCATATTTCATTTCAGAAACACATTATCATTGGAGATAGAAAAATAGAGTGTGTCCATTTGTACATGTAGCCTCAATACCATCCAAACCTACATTTAAAATTTTTCTTTTATAATTACATAAAAAATCGGTATCCTGTTTTACTCCCTAGCCTAGATTAATATTATGGTCTTTCCTCAGTTCAGGGATTCAAATGGAAGGATGTAACTGCTTACATCATATTGGACATTTGTGGTCCCAGATCTCTAAAATTTGGAACTAGAACATGAAGGACAGTCAGAATTAACCCTCATGGCTTTTAGTTTTATTAAAAAATCCAAGAATAAAGTTGCAACATCTCAATTCTAAAGAAGTTGTCTGTGTCTGTTGGAAGTTGAGGCTAACAAAAGATGTATTCTAGCTGGATGTGGTGGTGCACACTTGTAATCCCAGTATTTGGAAGGCTGAGACAGGAGAATCTCAGGTTCAAAGCCAGCCTCAGCAATTTAGTGAGGCTTTCAGCAACTTAGTGAGACCCTATTTCCAAATAAAAAATAAAATAGGACTGGGGGTGTAGACAAGAGATAGAATGCCCCTGGGTTCCATCCCTAGTAACACACACACACACACACACACACACACACACACACACACACGTGGGCTTGTGTGTGTGTGTGTGTGTATGTGTGTTACTATATGTATCCTATGTATGCGTATGTTTCTATATGTATCCTATGTGTGTGTATATGTGTATCTTCCTGGGGATTGAACCCAAGGGCAGTCTCCTTCTGAGCTAAACCTCAAAACCTCAGCCCTATTTTATCTTATATATTTTATTTTTAAAACAGGGTTCCTCCCTAAACTATTGTGCACAGCTGGCCTCAAACCTGTGATTCTCCTACCTCAGCCTCCCAAGCACTGGGATTATAGGCATGAGCCACCTCACCCACCTGGAAAAAACGTATACTTAGTTGCCTCCATCAGGAGTCAGCCAAGGTTGTGAAGCTGCATTAAGGCCTTGGAGGGGAGAGGAGGAGGGAAGGGAGGAGGAAGGAGAAGAAGGGAAGAAAGAAGGAGGGAAGGAGAGGAAGAGGGAAAGAAGGATGGGTAGGAAGAATGGGAGGAAGGATGGGAGCAGGAAAGGAAAGACCTTTTAAATACCTGCAGAAAGCCTTCATAAAAGCAGAACCCTTCTTTTAGAGGATCTTGTCTCTCACACAGAACCTTTCCTCAGAATAAGCTTAGTTTACAAAAGGACAAGACTGGAAGAATTGCTACTTTTAGGAGGATTCAATCCCAGAAAAATGTTTGAATATATATTGATATTCAAAGATGTATTATGGGGAGCAACTCTCTCCAAAAGGAGTTTGGAGTTCTGAGTTTTATATGAAAATTATTAAATTAAAAGTAATATCTTAAGAATGACTACATGCATTTGGGAGCCTGAGACTGGAGGATCCGGGTTCGCGGTCAGCCTCAGCTACTTAGTGAGGCCCTGTTTCAAAATAAAGAATAAAAAATAGGACTGGGGGTGTAGCTCGGAAGTAGAATGCCCCTGAGTTCAATCCTCAGTACCGAAAAAAAAAAAAAAAAAAAGAATGACTACATGATGTACCTATTAGAAAATACTCAACTGAAATCTTGAAGTTTCAGTCAGCAACATCATGAACTGTAGGGAGTTTATGTTTCATTATTTACTAGTAGGTGTTAATAGGCTTTCAGCCAGCAAAACAAGATTCTGTTGTGAATATGTGTGTAAGAGGCTAAAGCCTATATTTAAATAAATCATTCTTTTTCATCTGATTCTAATAAAATTTAAAGTAGAAAGGAGGAATTAACTTTGCGATGAAAAGAACAGTTTCCAGGCTAAGGAATAAATAAGAAACTGAGACAGAAATAAGGGAATAGTAGCTCTAAATTTTTACTATTAGCAAAACTGACTCTAGAAGGTTAGAAGTCCATTCAACTATCCCTCCCTGCTTGGTTAATGAATCATTTGTGCCTTTTAAATACCACAAATTGAGATCAGCCTCAGCAATTTAGCAAGACTCTCAGTAATTCAGCAAGACCCTATTTTAAAACAAAAAATAAACTTTAAAAGGGTTTGAGGGTATAGCTTTGGGGTAGAATGCCTCTTGATTCAGTTCCCAGTACCACAAAAACAAAATTTTAAAAATACATATCACAAATTGATTAAAATGTGTTATACACCAAAATTGCAAAACATAGTAGTTTTCCTTAAATTCAAACAGCACTGTTTCATGCTTTTTTTTTCTCTTGAGTTTAATGCAATTACTACAAAAACAGAAGTGGGAATGTTCTGAATGGTATATTTTGATTACATTAAGGAATTTAATGTCTATTTAAAAACTGTATATCTAAAGTTTTATATTAATGGCTTGCAAAACATAAACATGTATACAAAAAAAGGGTTTACCAGTAGGAAAACTGATTTTTATTATGAGTTAGTTCTAGCATACATCACTAATTAAATGATCTGTATGAAATTTAGTGATACATATCTTTATTTGCTTATTTTTTATCTTGATAGATTCCAATTTTTAAGTTTTTAAGTTACATTTTAGAAGTATGAGTTTAAAAAGCATCAGGGTAAATCAATTGAAATTTTTTTAGTTTTTCCTAAGGTTATCTTTAATTAAATTAGGAAACACACATACATGCATTTATATTTTTATATAATATCACATATTGAAATTATAAGTTATAAATTAAAATAAAGATTTTATATATCCTTTCATGATGAGTCAAAATAAGATATTAAAAACTCAAGAGCCTGTATTTACACTTAGCTCTTTGCTAGTCTATGAAATCATTTGGATCTTTATTCTGCAAACTTTGTTATAACAAAACATAGCTTGAATATTATGCTAGTAAGAGAATATTGTGTGGTGCATAAAAGAAAAAGAGTCTGTGGTTCTGAAAAGGGAGCAAGATAAATTTAAAAGCTTTAATATCAGAAAAGGATTTAGAAAAGAAAGTCACCATGTATTTGAATACATGAAAATTTGACAGTTCTAATATCACTAGAAATTAAATAGTAGGAAGCAGATTTTCTTCTTTTGTGTGCCAGCCAGAACCGAAATATATAAATCTTGCACTTATAAATATACATTATCTCATTGTAGATGAACCAGATGGTAGGAAAATAAAGCTCATGTACCAAATTTTGGATCCAAAGCTGCTCACATTTCCCTGACTTCTCAAGGTGAAATAGAGTGGGATTCCACCGCCTTCCATGAGGTGAGCTCTTTACCAAAAAGAGACAGTAGCTTAAAGAAGTCACTGACTAAAAACTACAGACTGTGAGCTGCAAAAAACACCAATGGCTTTAAATTGAAAACCAACAGAATCAAAACAACTATGCAGGGAAGTTCCTGCATAGTTGGAGGTGAATGAGGAGATCTGAGTGGCTCTAGGATTTGTCTGTCTGTACCTGGTAGCAGTCAGGTATGGGGGCAAAGGTCAGGGGTGTTGGGAGTGAGAGAACCTGGGTCCAGGCAAAAGAATTTAGAAACAATAATAAAAATGACTAAAACTGGCTCTGCTGTTTCCTATCCCTGTGCACCAGCATTTCCAACCATGTAAGGATGTAAGTGGTCACATTCTCCTTTCACTCCTCCCTCCTCTTGGCACACCACTGCCCAATAGAATGCATTTCAAGGTCAAGAAGGACTGCATAGAAAACTTCAAACATCAGGAGTGTTGCTATTTGCATTATTATTGGTATCATTATTTTGAATTTTGGATTAAAGAATCTCAGGTAAATAAGTATTTTTTTGTTATTTTCCCAAAGAACTAAGATTTTCATTTAAAGAGGAACAGAGATTATAATTTTAGAATTAACAGTATAGAAATGCTTTGCTATCGAAATTAAGTAGTAAGCATCATCATGTATATATTTCCTGAGCATGGTCAAGTGACAGGCCCAGCTATTTTATCATGGTTTATCTCAACACCTGCATTATTAGATTATCATTTCTGATACTATTTTTATTTCTATTGGAATCTCAGCTTAATCTGAATAAATGGCTAACTTCAAATCTGGAGCAGGGACAAAATAAGCCTAAAACAAGTAGTGCAAGAAAGCAAAACGTTTTTCAAAGAGGATTGGGATCATATCAAAGAGGCACCAGTGCCAACCCTAAAGAAGGTTCCCAGTGGCCAAAATTGCTACAATGTGATGAATAAATGGAAACTATTAATCATCATTGATTGATTGAAAAATATGAAATGTATGAAAAGCCAGGGGACTGCAATATTACAGAAAAAGAGAAAAGCTTTTAAAAATATTCTAAAACAAAGGATAAAATGTATTTTTGTTGAATCTTCTCACTTGATCCTGTTGGTATTTTGACTCAGTTATTGTATCAAAGAATAATACAGAAGTTAAAGACTGCCTAACAGGTCTTTTAGGATGCATTTGTGACTGAAGGGGATGTGTCATTACAAAGACCTCATTTGCTGTGATCCCCAGCAAGACAATGACATTAAATTAAAACTTAATCAAGCATTCAGATATCTATATAAATAATATAATTCCAAGAATATTTTAAAAATTAGAGGATACATTAAGTTCAAAATCTTTAAATGATTTGAAAATTAGTTAAAGTGAAAAGGAAATGTATTTTCCTAAGTTAGGAAGCAAACACTGTATTGCAGTAAATGATTATACAGGGTAAGCACTTCAGGATTCTGAGTGGACACACAATGAGGTAATGCATTTCACTAGAACCTCGGGAAGTGGGCAAAGGGATCATTTCTTTTGTGAGTTATGGAACCATTAGATAACAATTTTAAATAGAGATTGGTATGTCCTTCAACATCTGAGCCCCAATATCACCCATTCGGTTACTTCAGTTAACTGCAATGGTGATTCTTTTCTTTCTGTCAAGTATCCACCAACTCTTATCCACAAAATATCTCTAAAGAAGTCAAAGCTATTTAATTAATATTTTCAGATATTTCTTCTTTTATAAAACAAGATATAAATATAAAATATTTTATAACATAAAATATAATATGAATACATTTTATTATCATAAAATTAATATAAATAAAAATTGTATATACTTATGGTGTACAGCTTAATGTTTTGATACATGTATATATTGTGGAATGGCTAAATAAGATTAATGTATCTGTTACACACTTATCTTTTCTTTGTTGAGATTAAGAAATAATCTGCATGGGGCCTGGTGGCACACACCTGTAATCCCAGTATCTGGGAGGCTAAGATAGGAAGATCACATCTTTGAAGCCAGCACCTGGTAACTCAGCAAAATTCTGTTTAAAAATAAAAAGTAGAGTTCATGACATTCATTTCCATTTGTCCACTTGATAACTGACCATAAGTGAATGTTACCACAATGTTTAAATAATTTTGTTAAGTATCTAAGTAATTTTGAGGCATGAATATTATTGTAAAAAAAAGGGGGGGGAATATTTATTAACTTGGTAACCTTATTACATTCAGGGTAATTATTCAAAAGCTTATGAAAAGTAAAAAGCATTAATATTAACTAGTGTTTGTGACTATTTAAATGTAAACATTTGAGAAATATAGCACTAAACTTCAAAAAAAAAAAAAAGTAGAATAGGGCTGGGGGTGTAGCCCAGAGGTAGAATGCCCCTGGGTTCAATTCCTAGTACCACCAAAAAAAAAAAAGGAAGAAAACAAGAATCTGCATGTTTGATAGTTTGTATAATTGTAAAACATAAAACTACTTATGGTAAATCTAAGGAGAAATATGTATTTGGTTAATTGATTTAGGCTTCAGATTTTAAATTGGAATCTTATTAAGTTTATGTTCATTGTTGAAGCTTTTGAAAGAACTTAATGTCTGCCCTATTTATAAATTTGTTTTAGTTATAATAATTACTCCTCAGAAAGAGTGTATTTGAATTATTTAAAATTTTAATCGAAGTGTCTATATAGGAAATCAGGTTTATAAATAAAGCTTAAAATATTTTAATATACATGATACATTAAGTTTATATATAGGACCAATTAATGTTTAAAATTTCTTAGAAATTATTAAAATGTTAGAAGAATGCTATTGGTAAGAAAAAAGGATAGAAAACAGCCCTTATATTTCTCCCTGCCCCCTTCCAAGGGACAGAGGGAAGGTCACAGAGCATAGAATGACATGGGTATACAAGACCAGTAACCACAGTGCTAGGGGTTGCTCCCTACACACACACACACACACACACACACACACACACACACACACACACCCCTTGCCTTCGGCATCCACCTCCCTGAGGTTCCCCAGTCCTGCCCTGGCTGCCACAGGAGACCGAACCTCATGCTGTGAGTACTGTGGTTTAAAGATGTGAGCCTCAGCGACAGGAAAGAACCTTAATGTTTCTACTCGAATACCTTCGCTGGTGTGTTTCTCCAAACCCCTTATAAGTTGCCCTTTGCAGTTTGCTAGTGTAGGGCTCGGTGATTTCTCCTGGCTCCAATCCTCGCCTGAACTGGAAGGGTATTCTCAGGCTGAAATATGTTTAAAAGAAAGCCTGAAAGTGGTGTGCTAAGGAACTCAGTTGTGGCGGTCAAGAAGCCTCTTTCCTCTCTACAAAATAATTATAAGTAAATTCTAATTTAATGTAGGAGTCCTTGATATTTTTCCCATAGCAATGTCTGTATGAATGCATATGTTCATACCTACTTTCCATCTGCAAAGCAATTAAAGCCATGATGAGCTTGTTGCATAAGCTTTAAGAAACATCACATATGTAGCTCACCTTCTATTTGTACCAGATAACACTATTCGGACAAGGATCATGATGAATAATGTTTGCTGGTCTCTGTCCTCATCACCACCACGACAGCCTCATACATTGCCAAAATTACAAATTTCTTTCACTACAACACTATAATTCTAAGAAATAAATGTATTATTTTTATAATCTTCATCAAGAGTTTTAATTTATAACTATGATGACTTTCACAGGACTAGCAGTTTAGAGAGAAAAACATTTTCACACACACACACACACACACACACACACACACGTGGATTTCATACTTCACTCTTTCCTGTATAGTTCAAGAGTATATTTACCTATCCATAATGGGTGCAAACATACTGACTTTTTTTTTACTTAATTTTCAGCATTTAATGAATGCTTACTGTCTGCTACTTGTTCTGAGCACTTACTCATTAATTCATTATTAAATACTCAAAACTATAAAATAGGTTACTAGTACTAGTCTTATTTTATAGAGAGAAAAGTAAAGGCATTAAGCCATTAACTTACTGACATAGTTATAGTCACATAGTTAAAAATTAAATCTATCTGAGATTCAAATCCAGGCAGTCTATCTGCAGACCTCTTTCTCCCATGCAGTACAACCCTTCTACAATGCCACTTTTCCCTTTGAAAATGAAAAGCAGAGTGGTTAAAATTAAGATTCAGTGATGCCTTATTACACCTGTAGTTTGAAGGACTTTGATGCTGCACCATTCTCAGAACCCCTGGAAATAAAAACCTCTCCTCTGTTGTTACCCTATGGATGTACTTCAGTGTCACTCAGAGGAGTACAGTTGTTTCATGGGCATCCTAGGGTCTAGTGGTTCACCAGAGTTCACATGCCATATGCTTTCTCATCAAAGGCATCTGATATTATTTAGGTCCCTTCTTTTAAGCTTTTTATTTTTAAACAAAAATGCATCTTGCTGAGAACCCAAATGCCAATTTCATGTGCATTAAAGCATCAGAATTCCCATTAGGGGTTATAATGGGAATGCTGGCAGACCCTTCCTTGTATCAGGGTTGGGTGGGTGGTACTACTGTGATTATCTGTCATCATGGCATATTTATGCAATAAAATTAAAATCTTGGTCAGGAATCAGATAGAAGCTTGATATTTTTGATTTACTCTTCTCTGTTATTGCTTATCATCCTTGGAGATACATTTTTTGGCATCTAGAAAACAAGGAATCTGGTTCCTATTGCTTTCGGCTACATAAATATACCCTGTTTATATTAAAATGATAGGCAAATATACTTAAAATTGGAAAACATGGCCACAGAAAAAAACATTTTTTTCCCTCTCTTTCCTGAGCACACTGATAGACATTCATTTTCACTGAACTTTTTGCCTATGGCCAAAAGAACCTTTTCCCTACTTAAAAACTTTGAGATTCCTTTAATGTGACATGAATATATTTTGTTGTAAATATTATTGTGATTATAAAAACATCAAAATATGTATTTTATGTATTTTATAAGCATACAATTCTGCAATATGTGTTAATGTCTAAAGATGTTGCAATCCTATTTTTTTAAAAAGAATTACCTTGCAAAACAATTAGCTTTGAAGATAGCAAAATGAAGTAGAAAGAAGTCATAAATACACAGGTTTGATTTCTGCATTTATTAGCTCGTGACTCTGAACAGGCCCTTTAATCACCTTGATCCTCATTTTCTTCATTTCAGAGGGGAATATAATTCCTACTTCCTAGGGTTGTTCTGACGTATCCAGAACTAACACATACTAAAACCCCCACAGAATAGACATTCAGAAATTATATTTCTCCACAGCACTCCCCCCTCCCCAGCTTTTTTCTCTTTCACCAACTTAGCTAATTCAGTTAAAGGCAATTTATTTGTGTTTGAACATCCATTCACAATTTTTAAAACTACATATAAACCATACTGAGGAACATATTACTCTTTCTATTTTTAAAAAGCAAGTTTGTTCTCCATATAGATTTACAATGTTTACATTTCTCCCTGTACATCTTTTGGCTCCTTTAGTATTTCTGGAAGGCATTAGTATTACTGTGGTTTTCTTTTTTTATTTGTTTGTTTGTTTTTTTAGATAGAAAATTCTTATCAGGTAAGATTGTATAAAGGATTTAATACTAATAAATCATAGCATTTGTGCATTAATATTTTCTCTTATCCCCAGGTTTCTTGTGAATGATTCCCTCATAATTACTTCAACTAGACTATAATTTAGCAAATTATACTTACCATGTAAATTGCAGATGAATTTCTGATTGTAGAAGATATTGCTGGTGCCCTGAATCTCATGCCCTGGGCTACTTCTAATTTCAGCTCTAATCTCAAATTCACTCAATGTTCCATTCCAAGCAAACGTCTCACCTGTGCTTCCTGCCTGCCAAGCTAAGAAAGCCACCAGAGGAGTCTCCTTGGTCTCTGGACCCACTGAGCCTCAAGGCCCAGGGGAGTTCTTTCTCCCTTCCTCTCAATCAATGGGGAATGGGCACAATTCGATAAATAGCCCAGCTTCTGTTCTTCCTGCAGTGCATTTTGTACCCGACTTAGAGATCCCGATGGAGTCCAGCCCAGGTTCTGCAGAGTAGGGATTCATTCAGCCAGTTCACTCTTACATTTTCCTTCCTTACTTTTCTGCTATCTCACTTCTTCCTGGAATCACCTCCCAAATAAAGAACCAAGGCACACATCCTTGTCTCAGGATCTGCTTTTGAAGGAACCAAATTAAAGACTTGGCTTGTAGCTTCCTCTTAAAATTCTTAATGGTTCCTTTTCTGCTCTAAATTCCATATCAAGATAACCAAGGAAGATGCTCTAGGATCTGACCCAGGCTTGATCTCCTACTGGCATATCTCCTAAACTCCACGCATCTCCCAAACTCTAGCAGGACTCCACAACGTGCCACCATAGACTATGCTGTGTTTTCAAATACCTTTGTGTCTTTATAGATGCTTTTCTTATCCCGGTTCACTAGTACAGCTTATTTGGTTCACTAGGACCACTCCAATCTGATTAGTCAAACCAGGTATTCCTGTGTACAGGGCATACTCCCATTATATTGCCATTCTGTTTGACCATACTTGGAGCCTCTGGTCTAAGAACTGGCAGATAATTATCATTACTTAGTTATTAAACATTGTCAGTGAGAAAGGAGCATGGTATGAGAAAAAAGAGAATTACATCAATGACCTGGACTAGAGTTGCCAGATTTATCAAATAAATACAGTCACATATGAATTGCAGATAAATAACACTTAGTAGAAATGTATTCCAAGCTGGGCTTAGTGGTGCAGGCCTGTAATCTTAGTACTTGGGAGGCAGAGACAGGAGGATCACAGGTTTGAGGCTAGCCTCAACAACTTAGTGAGACCCTGTTTCAAAATAATAAATAAAGAGGGTTGGGAGTTTAGCTTGGAGGTAGAACGTGCCGGGTTCAAGCTACAATACTACAAAAATAAATTAAATAAATAAATAAATGAAAGAATATCTTTAATCCCATATATTGCATATGATAGACTTTTTTTTTCTTGTGGCACTGAGGATTGAACCTAGGGACATTCTATAAGCCCCAGCCCTTTTTGCTTTTTGTTTTGAAATAGTGTCTCACTAGGTTGCTGAGAGCTGCTAAATTTCTGAGGCTGGCAATTCTGTTTCAGACTCCCAGATACTGGGATTATAGGCATGTACTACCATGCCCAGAATAAAATAGACTTATAAAAGTATTCACTGAACTGGGCATGGTGGCTAGTACTTGAGAGATTTAGACAAAAGGATCACAGATTCAAGGCTAATGCACAGTGACTTAGCAATACTTTGTTTTAAAATAAAAATAAATAATAGGGCTATGGGTGTAGCTCAGTGGTACAACACCCCTCACACACCCTTGTGTCTAAGCCTAAGTACCACACACACACACAAAAGTATTCACTGATCTAAAATTATTTAACTGGGCATTGTGTATTTTATCTGGAAGCCTTATGGAAGCTGGGACCCATGGGAATATTTAGAGAGGAAAAATATGCCTAGCTCTAAGTCTCCAGTCTTTTCCTTGGAGGCCTTGAGATAAAAAGCTTCAGGGAAGCCACAGTTAAAGCAACCTAGATGGTGGGAGACAACAAATAATTACTACTGAGAAATCATTTCTAAACCGAATGATACACTGACCCAAACCCTCCTGGCCTGGGTAATAACTGCTGTCTAATTCCTCCCTCCTACTAGACCAGGAACTCCTAAGAGCAGGTGCTGTACTGTAATCGTTACGATCACTATCATCAGGTAGAGTGCTCAGCACATGAGAGGTGTAGTGTGCCTATGCAAATACATATAGTTCATAGTTAGTGCATAATACAGATTGATGTTGCTTATGTAATGTATAATAAATGTATAATGACTTAGAGAAGGCAACTCAGAATGGGAACATGTTACTTTTGGCTAAGTTATCTTCTTTGTAAAAAATTATTTATTATTACTTAGTGTCAGGATTCAGATGTTTCCAGCTTTTAATCTACATTTTAGTTCCTCTTTTAAAATGTTCATCCCTAGAATTAAAATGTCATCCATTTTATTTTTTTTTTTTTTTTAATTTTTTAATTTTTATTGTAGTAATTCGTGCAATATAGCGTACATCTTTGTTAAGTACAAATTGTTAACAACATATTTGCACACAATTCTCATTTGACCCCTTCCCCGATTCCCTCCCCATTCCCGTTCCCTCCCCCTCCCTCCCCCTAAGGTTCACTTCATTGAGTGACCTTGTTATGATT
>PVLC010000562.1:0-44656 GCA_004027655.1 Graphiurus murinus | reverse complement strand
CACATCATGTGCTTTAGGGTGTCCCTCTGCCCCATGCATCCACTACAATTAAACCAACTTCTTTGCTTATTGAGGATCTCTCTTTTTCATCTGGAGACCCTCCTATGCCCCATCTTCTCCCTAGCATCCACATATCAGGGAGAACATATGCTTCTTAACTCTATGTGACTGACTAATCTCACTTAACATAATGTTTTCCAGTTGCATCCATTTCCCTGCAAAGAACATAATTTTATTCTTCTTTATGGATTACAAAACTATGGGATATGTACACAATGGAATTTTACTCAGCCATAAAGAAGAATAAAATTATGTCATCCATTTTAAAGCAATTTCTATGTTTTTCTTTTTCCACTTTCCCTATGATTAAGCTAATGTTTAAAACTGTACTGACTTGATTCTCTGTTTGGATCCCTATACTACAATAGAAGGAATCACCTGTTTGCCTCATTCTTTGTCTTCCATGTACACATACTACAGACTTGGGAATCTTCATCTCCTTCTTCTTTAGCACTTGAGGTATATGACTGGGAAAAAAGTTCACTAGAATTACTTTCTAAAACAATCAATATTAGCAGAATACAAAAGTCATGACTATGCTAGAGGAATATGTTTAACAATTGACTCAATGGCTAATTTGCCTAAGAGTAGAGGTATTAGTCATCGTTTTTCTATTGTCCTTCATAAAGCTATTACACAAATACATCAGTCTTCTTTTTGGTCTTTTGGAAAAAATACTGGATTTTTCAAGATTTCCAAGAACAACCTGCTAATGTGTTCAAGACTGGACTGGGGTCATGGAGAGTAGGCTTTTGTTTTGAGATCAATTACAGACATCACATCTCCCTCTCTCGTGCCATTTTTCTTTGGTCTTGAAATGAATTAGACATAATTTTGGGGTTTTTCCTTTTTTGGTTTTTTGGTACTGGGAATTGAACACAGAGGTATTCTACCTCCAAGCTACACCCCCAGCCATACTTCAGAGAGATGTACAAGTGAATTGAAGAATGCTCCAGCATTATACTTTTTAGTTCATTACTGTATTTCTGATGAGCACCAAGTTTTCATAAAAAACAGTGTCAAATAGAACAATTAAAACAATGATTTTATTTAATTCCAAAATCTAAATTTTCTTTAGTCTATCATTAAATACTTGATTAATTGTGATCATGTCAGTTATTAAAATTCAAACTTCAAAGGAAAAGGGAATCTTTCTTAGAAATTGGGTGTACCTCTCATACACCAGGAAATTCAACATGCTTGAACATGGCAGACATGAGTTTTAAAAATTTTATCAGAATCTAAAAAACCTTTCAAAATAATATCCTTAAATTTTATCTATTTGGATTTGATCATGCTCCCTATTATAGACTGATTCTTCTGTTAACAAGAAGACTCGGGATAGTGCATCAGTTAAATCATAATAGTGAATCCTGGAATCAAAGTTAGAGTAATATTTCAAATCCATCATTAGTGCTTCAAATAACAAAAGCTGACATTTTGTGCTCATTTTCAGTCAGCAGGAATTTGGCAGGAATATTTCAAGTAGAGAGTTTCAGAAATTTTTTACAGAATTGATGGAATGTCTGTCTGGTACTTTTTCACTGGTGAAGGGCAAACTTTTGTAACCAGTGTGAATAACAAGATTAAAGCCAATAGGTACCTGATTGGACTGCTCTTCTGCACCTAGAAAAATTAGTTATCCAGGACTGTCCTCTGTTCCACTAAGAGGGCAGAAATATCTGTGGCATTCATGTAGTCTTTATTACTATATTTTCTTCACACTTGATTTTCTGTGCTGGATACATTGGCAAGTAGGCAGATCACTGCTCACTACACAACGCCTCTTCCCATACTTGATAACTTCTCTTTAGAAAACAGATAGGAGAATTAGACTTAATGAGAACATGACAGCCAACTTCTTTTTCTTGTGATTATCTCTATATAATGAAAATCAATCAAATACAGGTATGATAAAATGTTATTTTAAACTTTTCTGTATAAGAAGTATTATCTGAATGCCTACTATGAAGCGAGCATTTTTCTAGGTTATTGGAATATAGCTGTAAGACAATGTATCTGGTTGTGATAAGTGCCCTAAAAAAGCATGAATAGTCAAAAATTACTAGAGAATGGTCAGCATGGTCTCTGGTGTGTTGTCAGGTAAGGGGGTGAGTCTTGTGACTCTGGGAGGAAGGACTATTCCAGGTCTAGGGACTAGCCACATATGAAGGTCCCACGACAGGAAGAAGCCCGTCTTTCTTGAAAAATGATCCAGGTGGCTGGAGGAGGGTATGAGATGGGGGGTAGACACAAGAGATCAGGTTAAGGAGGCAGTGGATAATCAGAATATAGAGAAATTTACAGGCTACGATAAGGACTTTGGATATTCCCGGAGCAAATAAAAACATCTAGAGTCTGCAGCAGTAGAATTACAAGCTTTGATTTGTGATTTGAAAGTGTTGCTTTGTCTACTCTGGAAACTGGACTATAAAGGGGCAAGTCTGGATACTAGGAGACAGTAAGCCAGAGCCATAGGTTTGTGGCTTGGACCAAAGTGAGGAATGAGAGAAAAGAGAACTCAGAATGACTCCAGTTTCTAGGGCAAGTAACTGGTAAAACAGAATGATATATTGTGATGGGGAAGACTGGAGAACAGATTTTGAGAGAGAAATCAAGAGTTGGCTTTCATACATATTACATTTGAGTTGTCTACTAGACATTCATGATATCAACCTGGCAGCTGATAAGTGCATCTAGTAAGTGGAAGCTCTGTTAAGGCCAGAGAGTTGCATTTAAGAATTAGAAGTACATGCATATAAGGACTTGGACTCTTCATTTGGACCTGTAAATGTCCAATGAGTAACTAAAAGGAGGATTAAAAACTTTCTATCTCTGCCTTCACTTCGCACCAGTCTCCTTTTCTCTGAGTTACAATGAATTCCAGGAACGAATGACAAACATCCTGTGATGAGTTGGGGCTACCCCCAGGCAACAGCAACTTTTTTTATCATGGACAAGGCTCCACCTGATCAGTCCTGAGATAATGATCAACCAGACCACAGTCCAACCAAAACTGCTGTACCATGCATATTTCTGGAAGCTATGTCAGTACCCCTCAAAACAGGGCTGAGACACTTGATTTCACTTGCCTTCCTAATATGGCTATATTGATTAAAGTGCCTTTCCTTATTTATACCATAACTTTTTTTCATGTGGAATTTTTGGGAAAAGGCCAGACCTGATTTGTTGGGATCCCCAGAGTCAGATCTCTGGTGTAGGGCTCCAGAAACATATGGAGGGTGTTTAAAGACATGGGTATGGATGAGATCGCCTGGGGAGTGAGAGTACATGGAGAAGAGTTCTTAGAACCAAACTTTGAAGAAGCCAACATTTAGACGTTGGAGAGATGAAAAGAAGATAGGTCAAGGGACCAAGAAAGAGGGGACATGCAGGAGAGAGAAGCATCTTAGAGTCCAATTGAAGAAAACATTTCATGAAGGAAAAAAATGATTGTATCAGATGTGACTGAGAAGTCAGATAAAAAGTAAACAAAAATGCCATTTGGATTCAACGACGTTATGGTCTTTAGTGACCTCAACAAGGGTGATTTCCATGGAATGGCGAGTGGTCAGTGGTATTGTTGGGAAACTTTCCAAGCTGACAGTCATCACACACACAAAAAAATCTCTAGCTTGAGATATTTTCTAGTTTAGATAGTAAAAACATTTCCATCATGATTGATTTCAATCTGCAACATGTCACTACTGAATATAGAATTGAAAAATAATGTGCACAATTGAATCTTCCAAGTAGGAGAAGACCAGACTGGAACACCAGTTATAGTATGAATAAAAAGTTATAAATATAATTCGACTAAAGTATACATACAACAAAGTAAAAAATATTAATTTTAAGACATATCAGAAAGGTATGCAATGTTAAGGTATCAAATTTATGTTTGTGAAGCTAGTTATAAGGTCTTCACCTTTTCAGAAACCATAAATGGATTTAATATTTGGAAAAGCACTTTTCTAACTAGCATTATTAAAATTCCTACATAATTGGGCATGGGTCGTGCATGCTTATAATCCCAGTACTTGGGAGGCTGAGTCAGGAGGATCACAGATTTGTGACCAGCCTCAGCAACTTAGTGAGGTCCTCTACAACTTAATGAGACCCTGTTTCAAAATAATAAATGAAATAGGGCTGCAGGTATAGCTCAGAGATAGAATGCCCCTGGGTTCAATCCCCAGTAAAACACACACACACACACACACACACACACACACACACACACACACTCAATCTATATATTTTCAAGTCTTCAAAAGGAAAAAAAAAGAAATTAATCTCTAGATTTAGCCTTGAACATATATAACTTGATATCTATTTATTTATTAGTATTTGTGCAATGTACTGGGATTGTTAGCCTCTTTTCTTGCCTTAGGTGCTTTAGGACTAGGAAAGAATACATGCCAAATCATGTAACTAATAAACTTATACATGAAAATTCTCAATTCACATTCATTGATGAACAACTTTTAAGATTTTGCTAGTAGTGTGTATTTTATAGGAAAAAAATCAATAACATGAATAAGCAAAATAGAATATAATTACATATATAATAAAATGTTAGAACCCAGAATATATTAAGCATCTCGAGAAATCAAAAGATAAAGGTAAACAGCTAATAGAAGGGTGAGAAAATTAAATACAAATTTCATAGAAAATGAAGCTAAAAGCCTATAGGCTTATAAGTAGATGTTTAATTAGTAATAAGTAAAATCAAATTATAACAATGAGAGAAAGTTTAGCACTGCCAAATTGGCAAAATTGTTTTTTTTAAATGATAATATAAATTGTCAAGGATATAGAACAGAGAAAATTCTGCTATGGAAATAAATTAATATGACCAAGTTGAAAATCCAATTAGCATTAATCAATAAAGTTGAACAGGCACATAACTTACAATCTAGCTGTTAGTATTCCACAAAGAAATGCCTGCACATGTGCACTACAAAACATGCAATTTCTGAAAGAGTACTGTTTATAGTTCTAAAAAAAGTATACCAAACTGCCAATTCCAATCTCAAGGATTTGTGGGGTAAAAGAGGGGTGGACCCATTGGGGAGAGCATCAAGAGTTGTGTGCATGTATATTTCTAACATTCTGTACCCAAATATGATGTAAATTATAGTACACCCCATAAAAAAATAAAATTCAAACTGATTAGAGGCAAAAAAATAAAGAGATATAGAATAGGTTAAAAAAATGAAGTAGATTTATATGATGGAATATTACTAGTACTGATGACTTAAGAAAAAGCTACTATTTATACATCAACTTAGATGAACCTATAAATGTAATAAGTTAAATAAATGTGATTTTACATATAGTATGATTCATATATAATAAGTATATATAGTATGAATGAATATATTCATATATGAATGAATATATATTGGATGCACACAATATGAATATATATCATGATTATATATCATATGATGAATATGTATAATATTATGATGAATAGATAGAGTATAATTCATCCTTTAAAAAGTTTCTAAAAACAGGCGAACGAACAATATGAATACATTGGTGGTTAAAAATACAAAGATGTGGAAGGGGCCAATCAATACAAAATTCTGGATAGTGGTTACTTCTAGATGATGAGAGAAGATGAGATTGAAGAGGGGTGTATAGAAGGTTCCTAATTTATGATAGTGTTCTGTGTATCTTGATGGTATAAATATGGGTATCCATGTTATATGGCATGTGTAACAAAAATGAATGTCTAGAGGAAGAAGAAACAGTCCATAGACTTAGATAAGAGTCTTTATCAGTAATCTAGATAACCTAGATCTAGGTTTTATTAACAAGAATGGGAATGGAGAAGAAAGAAAAAATGTGAATGACAATAGAAAATTATTGAGCAATCAAACTTGTTGGCTCCTGAACAATAGCTAGAAAGGAGGCAAGCTCAGATGTCTCCATGCTGTGAAGCCCAGTGATGTTGAAAGACAGCAGTGTTAGAGAGGAAATTACTTAAAAGCAGGCAGAATTAGAAACTACCTTATTTAGGAGCAAGGCCAGAGGTACACATTAACATTTGGGAGTCATTTGATTATTGTGGCGATTGATTATACAATAGTGGGTACATTCTCCCAGGCAGAGTGTAAAGCAACAGCACAGAAAATTAGGTATTTCCTTAACAGAGAAGAAGGAAGTTAAATAAAAAAAGTCTTGTCTTCCTCCAATTTATTCTTCACATTGATGCCAGAGTAATATTTCTAAACCACAAAATTGATCGTGTCACCTCACTGGCCAAAACTCTTTATAGCTTCAGGATGATTTCCAAATTCTATAGCTGCCACAAAATGCTATTTATGTTCTGATCATATCTTCAGCCAGCTCCATCTCCTGTGACTACAACCCAGCCAGTCTATCTGCCAGCCACACTGAACTACTTGCCACCCTCTCTCACCGCTGCACAACTTTGAAATCACTTCCCTGCTGCCTGGGTAAAGTCTGATCATCCCTCCACAGTCTGCATCGTGTCTCAGGCTTCCCTTGCTCCTCTAAGTCGATCAGAGGCCCCTCTTTCCCACTTCACAACAATCTTTCTAGAGCATTTATCACACTCCTATAACTGCTTCATTTTTGTCTCCTGCTTAAAGACAAGGCTTTTGTTTCTGAATTGGCACTTCTTAGCTGTAAGTGTACCAAGTAGGCCTTTAATAAGTATTTGTTAAATAAATGAATGGATGATCAGTTAGATTGGTAATAAATGACATATAACCAAAAAAAGGTGTCAGAAAAATATCAGGAGAGATTTTGGAAGGGGTCTGAATGATTAACAGCATCATGTTACACCCAGGCTATGAGGAACTAAAAAGGGGAAAATACTTGATTTAACAATGATGCAGTCAGAGGAGCAGCTATCACTGTCAGAGCCACCCACTTCGAAGCAACTTCTAGCAGCAGGTCCCTGATAGCAAAGCCCAGAGTCCCATGGTCCTGGGCTGCCCCTCCGGGAAGTTCTGCTTCCTGCTCTGGAAGCATTAGTAGGGCCAAGAGTGCCTTCCACTTCCTGTTCTGTGGAAGTCATAGAGTCGAACCATCTGGGACACAAGAGAGATGCTGGTGGCTGGGGCATTCTTCTGCACCTTTTCTGTCTCAAGGTCAGAATGTGGGGTGGGGACCAGATAGGTGGCATTGGGAAAATGTCGATGCAGAATGGGAGCTCCTTTGGGGATGGGTATCTGATTCTAACCATGGCACTGGTTGCCCACCAAGTCTCCACCCTCCTATGAATCCTAGCCCATGAATTGAAATAAAACAAAGCCCTTGCATAGTCTGAAAACAAAATAACAAAGATAATGAGCCAGTCAGTGGGGAGCTCTGAGACTGTAGGTGGAGCCTGTGATTTGGCCAGAAGCCACCAAGTAGCGGTGTGGTAAGTACAGTCTAAATACTTGAGGGATAAAGGAAACATGGAGGGACCTTGTGATGAATTCTAGTTAAGAAGTCCAATGAAAAGAAGCACTGGCGAGACCATAGACATACTTTTGGAAGATTGTGTATACAGGCATGCTGAGAGAGAACCAAGGGTAGGGGTATAACAAGAAAGAGTCACCAAAGACCCAAGGGGTTTCTGGGGACTGGAAAGTGGTGTTAGGTCAGTGACCGTGGTAGAAAAATATTCTAGAAGAAAGGATGAGGTTATGATTGTCGAAAGAAATTTTGAGTTAAGTAGAGAGGAAGAGGATGAAAGCCTTTAAAAGCCAGGAGGTGGGATTCTCTGCAGATTGGCAAAGACTAGAAACACTTGCATTAGGAAACGTGCTAGAACATGGAGGAAATAAATAATTTAACTGAAGAGTAAGGATCTAAGGCATGTATTGCATTGCAGATTTACCTTTGCCCAAGTGTTTCTACATTACCACAGCTCTAGGGCAGGAAAACAAGTATAAAGCTAGTGCTCTCAACCAATAAATTGTCCAGCCTTCTGTCTACTCCCACTTCCATATCATCCAAAACACCTGTGCAGTTACTTTATCTCCCAAACCTGGTCTGGAGAAGGTAATCATCACTTAATCCAGGAATGTTTTGTATTAGTCT
The DNA here is from genome assembly GCA_004027655.1 of Graphiurus murinus. NCBI lineage: Eukaryota > Metazoa > Chordata > Mammalia > Rodentia > Gliridae > Graphiurus > Graphiurus murinus. Next base: position 36,529 of record PVLC010000562.1, on the reverse strand, counting down.
GCCTTTCCTTGATATAACAAAATCTAAGAGTCAGGGTACTTTATACAGAAAAGAGGTGCTGGGAGTGTGGTACATGCCTGTAATCCCAGTACTTGGAAGGCTGAGGCAGGAGGATGGCAGGTTCAAGGACAGCCTCAGCAATGTAGCAAGACTCTCAACAACCTAGAAAGACCCTGTTTCAAAATTTAAAAAAGGGCTGGGGTATAGCTCAGAGGTAGAATGTTCCTGGGTTCAATCCCCGTACCACCAAAACAAACGAAAGGTTCTCTGGAGTCACAGGGTCTAGTGGCCTCAAATGGTGATTGTCTTGCTGTCAGATCCTAGGGTGGTTCAGGGTATCACATGACAAGAGACAGGGAGAAAGAATGGGTCTGTGTGTACATCTGTCTGCTCCCTCTCCCTCGTCTTATAAAGCCACCAGGATTCAATCAGGGCAGCTCTTCCCTAATGACTTGAATCCTAATCGTTTCCCAAAGGCCTTATCTCTAAACACCGTAGTCACATTTCAACACATGATGCCTTGGGGACACTCAAACTGTATCCAAACCATAGTGCCTCCTTTTGTTTACATGTTGAAAATCTACCTGGTTTGCAACATCTTTCTGCCCCTCCCTGCCCCCAACACACACCAAATGTCATACACCACCTTGACTGTTGTAAAATCAATGTCTCAGAATTTGAAATGACCTTTACACATATGCTCATGTTATTAGTTTTTGTGTCTATATGTTAATACATATATTTCGTCATTAGTTTTTGTGTCAGTGTATTAAAATAGGTGAATGTTGGACTCTAAATAGTGATTTTGATAGCAGGAATAAAATATTGCTTATGAATATCTTAAGATACTCGGTTCTCAAGCTTCCATCATGTGCCTTTGTGGTTTTATAATATCTGCTTGAGATCTCAATAGCTTACTTTTTGTAACTGGGTTGCGCTGTTGTATTTAATAGTATTCAAAATAAACTCCTCTCTTCTCAAATTAAGATGTCTATGGAATCTTAACTTTGCAGTACAGAAGTAGTCAATCCCTGCCATCAGACTGGCTATGTTTGAATGCTACCCTATCACTTTCCAGTTGTGTAAGCTTAGGCATGACCCCCCCTCTAAGCCTCAGTTTCCACATCTATAAAGTGCAGATTGGAGTCCTGTCAACTGAGGAAGTTATGGACAAAAGGTAATGTGCATCATGCTGGCACATAAGAGTATCCAACAAACATGTATTCATAGTAGAAAATTGTACCACTATTAAGATTTAAAAGGGAAATTTGCTTTTTAAATTTTATGCCTATTTTTAAGGATGTTAAATTAAAAATGATATATATCTGTCCTCTATACCTCTTAATATGGTATAACAGTTGGTTGTGATAAGTAGTTTCTGGTATGTTAAAAAATCTAGCTGGGTGAGGTTGTGCACACCTGTAACTCCAGTGACCCTGGAGGCTGAGGCAGGATGATCACAAGTTTGAGGCCAGCCTGAGCAACCTAGTGAGACTGTCTCAAAATAAAAATAAAAAGGGCTAGCCGGGCGTGGTGGCGCACGCTTGTAATCCCAGCATTCGGGAGGCTGAGACCGGAGGATCCGGGTTCGCGGCCAGCCTCAGCTACCTAGTGAGGCCCTCCGCAACTTAGTGAGACTCGGTTTCAAAAAAATAAAGAACAAAAAATAGGGCTGGGGGTGTAGCTCAGAGGTAGAATGCCCCTGAGTTCAATCCCCAGTACAGAAAAAAAATAAATAAATAAAATAAAAATAAAAAATAAAAAGGGCTAGGGAGAGCTGGGCATGGTGGTGCACGCTTGTAATCCTAGCATCGGGGAGGCTGAGACTGGAGGATCCAGGTTTACTGCCAGCCTCAGCTGCTTAGTAAAGCCCTCCGCAATTTAGTGAGACCTTGTTTCAAAATAAAGAATAAAACAATAGGACCGGGGCTGTAGCTTGGAGGTAGAATGCCCCCAGGTTCCATCCCCAGTACCACAAAAAAATAAAAAGGGCTAGGGAGGGGATGTAGCTGAGTCAGAGAGTGCCACTGGATTTAATCCTCAGTACTAAAAAAAAAAAAAAAATCTGGAAAAATGATACCAGATATTTAAGAGTTTCTTAATAAAATTCATGTGAGCTGTTACATTCAAGGTATCTAGGATTCAGAACTACAAAATTGAGGAAGCTGAGACTTTTCTTCAAACATGGTTAGTAAGGGCACACTGAAGGTATGAACTGAATGGCCTCTTCCCGGTTTGATGTCATATTTTAGTGGTTGCCAAAGAAACGAAAGCTCTGTAATTTAGGGTGAGCCAGCTGGGAAAGAATAAGCAAACTAGAAATTGTTAGTTGACTTCAGGGGCTGAAGCTGGTCCCCTGGAACCAGTTTTCTCTAATACTAAATGATTCAGTTGGTGCTGGAGAAATCGTGACAATGTCTTTGAATTTGGTTTCTGTAAAGAAACTGGGACTTATTAAACCCACCACAGCCTCAGCATTCAGAACCATATTAGGCATTTGTGAGAGCCTTGTGCTGCGGAACGTGATATAAGGGCTGCCAACAGGAATGGCAAAGCTGCTATGTATCAGGATATCATTAGTGGATTACTTCTATCTATAGATTATTTTCAAAATTTATTTAGTGAACTGTAATTTTGAGCCTATTTTATGTGCCTGACATTGAGGAAGCAATAAAAATTGGAATTGTTGTTAGACTTTATAGAGAACACAGAATTTGCAAGAGTATTAATAAAAAGTCAACGTTAAAATACAAGTAAATATAGAAATTAGAGCATAGATCCTGAAATTTGTAAAACTGAGTATTCATACACCTTATAAAACTATCATTGGTGCAAAAGCATGAGCAGAGCATGGTGGCACACTCCTGTAATCCAAGTACTTGGAGGGCTAAGACAGGAGGATCTCAGATTTGAGACCAGTCTCAGCAACTTATCAAGAGACTTTGTTTCAAAATAAAAAATGAAATAGGTCTTGGGGTATAACTCAGAGGTAGAATGCCTCTGAGTTTATTAACCAGTAACACATTCATACACACACATGAACAGAACTATTATATGTGAACATTATCAAAACAATTGGTCAGATGATTTTTTAAATAATAAAAAGTCCATTGTCTAGTATTATAGAAAAAAATTGGGGGATGTAGTTTTACTTGCCTAATCATTTTTCTTAATACTAGCTAGGATTGTCATTATAAAACAATTTAAAGTTATGCTCCAAAGATATCAAGACCATTTTTTCATACACCAACTAGGCCTTTGATTTAGTGTACCATTGTTGCACTAAAAATAATATAGCTACTTTCTACTGTTGGAGGAGTATGGAGCAGACTTTATCAAAAGTAAGTGGTAAATATCAACTTAATGGCTTTATCATGTGAGCTCTTACATTTTGGAAAACTCCCATTTAGGTTCCTATCAATTAATCTTCAAATACTTATCAAATATTTATACCTAGTCTGTGTCAAGCCTAGTACTTGGCATTGGAAATTACAGGCAAAGTAAGGCACAATTCCTAATCCCACAGAGTTTCAGTCTACTGAGGAGGATGTGCAAAATGTAAGTAATTACAAGAAAGCTGAGAAACTTTCAAAAGGTTAAGTATAGAGTACCATGGGAACATGTAGCAAAGGAGTTAACCAATTTCCTGCAAATAAAAATATATAACATGGGTAGATGAGAAGTATCTTAAAGCCTGTTATCATGGATTAATGCAGAGTTCCCTTCAGTAAGTTGCACATAAATATTTAAAAGCTTTAAAATTTTTATACCCTGCCTCCTCCCCAAAATCATTTGAGGCAGTTAATATTTTAGTTAGCAAATTAGTCTTACAATATCTATAAAACAAACACAAATAATTTCCTGTGTCTTCCCAATAAACTTTAAACAAGATAAGCAACCCCAGCCTTTTGTTGCTAAATACATCCCCATAGTCCTTGAAGCTAACAAAAAAGAGCAATTCATCCTCCCAAAAGGTGCATATCTCTGTGCCTTCTCACACGTGCCACACTTTTGGTTGAAGGTCTGTCTTGATGTCTGGTTTAGTGATAAATATTTTTCCGTTACCACATGACAAGCATTTAATTGACAATCTGATAAATGCCATCAACAACAACAACAAAAGCTATCGGCTCTTTCCTCCAGTGTTCTATCATCAATTATCTTACCATTCAGAATATCCATAAAATATTCAGATCACTGTGTAATAAAAAGCTGTGGATGTATGCCATTGTGAGATAGCATATGTTCAGCAGCAAATGCTCAGTGACCTAGGAAGTGCTTCTTCCTCTCGTAACACATGCCTTGGACAATCTTAACAGAAGTTCTGAAGTGGTAACCAAAACATACTTCCTTCCATGACAGATGATGCATCCTGTCATTTTTTTTTTTTTTTTTTTTTTTTTAGGAAAGTGATTTAATCGTTTCAATGAAATGCTCTTTGAAACAAAATTAAATCTTAGCAGTTTCCATACTTCATACCTGATACTATGCTTCTTTCACACCCTAGCCTGGTCGATGGCAAGATACGAGAAGCACATAAAAGAACCATACTTTAGTTCTCTATGAGAAGTATTTTTAAAAGTATGCTTAAATGTAAGTATAAAACCACTTGTTCCCTGGGAGCCTCAGTTGTTTTCCTTTCTCAAGTGGTTTAGGTAGGAGTCAGGGGCTTGGGGATCTGAGCTCCTCCTCTCCTTCAAGACTGTTGTCCTGTGGAAAAGTGTGTCGTTTAAGAAAAAGATCACTGAAAAGTCCTATAGAAAGAAGATTAGAATTTGACACATCAATTTGAACAGTTAAAACTGAAAGGACCGCTCAGAATTAGTCAAATCTTCTTCGTTTATAACACGAAAAGCTGGAACCAAAAGTGGTGAAGAAAATGGTTTGGGCAGAACTGAGATTAGAACCCTTCCTTCTCAACTCCTGATTTAAATTTTATCACCAAAGTTAATGCTAAGAAACCTGTTACATATTTATAAAGAAAATTGACTGAAATCAACAGATGATAATAATGATTAAAATTAAAGATATGGTGTGATAAACTGGCCTAGAATCATTCCTGCCTTTTCATGTCAGAAAAAAATGAGATATCTCCCTCAAGTAAAACGGGAGCTTTTGGGGAAAAAGGACAAATAAATTCAAAATGCAATATTAATAACAAAACTGACCAAAAAAACCTCAAAATTGACAGGTGTAGCCCAGAACTTCAGGCTTCCTACACTTGGCATCTTATAAATTTGAATTCACATTTCAGCTTTGCCGCTTCAAATAGTTTATTTAGTTTGCTACTCTGAGCCTCCTTTTCCTCATCTGTAAAATAGATTTAATTTTGCTAACCAAAATTGTGTGCACATAACTTGTATTGTGTATTAACTCACTGGTCTATAGGCATGAATCAATTTTAACTCTTTTACAGAATTATCTTGCCCTCAATTGCAGCAGTTTCTTTGATATCATGGTCACATTTTATAACTTTAAAGTCACTTAGTTATAGAATCACATATATTTTGATGTATCACATATTTCGACATATATATATTATATATATATATATGTCTAATATATATATATTAGAGAGAGAGAGAGAGAGAGAGAGAGAGAGAGAGAGAGAGAGAGAGAAGCACTCACTCAGAGTGTTTTAAAATTTCAATCCAATAACTACTATTGATTCAAAATTTAGACCTGGAAGGGAATGTGTTTAGAGCCTTTACATATTCCTTTCTTTCACCTACTTTTCTTTCCCAAATCCTTTAGCCCTCTAGAACACAGCCATTTCCTCCATTTGGGAGACAGCAGGATTCTGCTCATGTGATTGGTTGTTTGTAGATGTGGGGATGCTGGAGCCTGGCCTTTCTTTTCATGTGCATTGCTTCCTGTGAAGCTTCTGGAACCTTTAGCCCCTGAGAGCCATAGAAAACAGAGGGAGAGGAACTGGTCCATCTTGTCTAAGGTACCTGCACTTTGGTCTCTTCAATCACGTATGCCTCTTAACAATTCCTGTGGGCTTCTCATATTCAGAAATCTCCTATCTTTAGGGCATGTTGACTATGTTTCCAGCGGCAACAAACTTGACATTTTACATCTGCCTGGCATACATATGCTGGACCTGTCTTGCTCTGGATAACCCAATATGCCTGACTACCTTGCTTTGGCCTCCTGCTTCCCCTCTTCCTGGAGACACACTTTGAATGTGAACCAACCTATCCAGAGTTCACAGCCTCCATATCCTCCTCTACAGGGATCCCACACTCTTGGCCACTATATATCTTCCCTAAGCGCCCCAGGACGATGTACCAGACAGGTAGGAAGCTTCCTGTGCCCCAGAGTCAGCTGAGACTATTCCAGCCAGCCAGGCCTCTACCTGACTGCCTGCTTCACCTGCTCCTTCCCACAGAAGCCACCACAGAGGCTCTTGTCTGTGGTTCCCTCGCTTCCTCTGCCTCGTGACTGGCCCCAGTGCTTTCGTGTGTGGTCCTTCATGGCATGACATGCTCCTTCCTCTGGGAAAGTGTGAGCAATACGCTCTCATTTCAATGGCATTCATTCTGGTCTGTCGGCCTTTCTATATCTCACATTTTCTGTTGATACACCACACTTAAAAAACGAGGATGTGCCAAATACCTTTTTTTTTTTTTTTTTAAATCTTCCCCTGTTAGGAGATCTGAATCCATAGGTCCCTCCTACTCTCAATACATTTGGCTTTCAAGTGGGTCTGGGAAGTCTGAAACTCAGAAATTATTTAGCCAAGAATAAGATACAAGGCTCTTCTTCTTGAGGGTGCCCCAAGTCTTAAATAGTGACCCCCTCACTCACCTTTGAGGAAAAGAAACATGCCTTGCTCCTCTCCATGAAAAAGTTACAATGACCTTAATATCCACAAGACCAAGTCGTTCTGATTCCCATGGAATAGAAGTGGGTGGTGGTATAGTTAGTATTCTAACCAGGGACTTCTGGAAAAGTCCTATAGGGCAAGCTCCCTGCTGATAGCCCTTTAAACTTATTTCCACTAGTATCTGGGAAATCAGGACCTGTTATACAGCAGTCACTCAGTTTTCTCATCACAGGTAACACAGTGGTGTGGCATATACTCAGGGTAATTACCGAGAAAAATAACTTGATCTTCCTTGTCCCTTGCTTTCTTCTATAAAATGCTTGATATCTCTAGGCTAGAACTATGCACACCTGTGTAAGTTTATCCCAGCTAAGAAGATGCTACTCATTGTGTAGGGTTTCCTAGAATGCCACTTCAAGAGGAGAGGTGTGGCTGGCCTCTTTCCATTTGATTCACATTACCTTTAGTGTCTAAAAGTATCACCCTACATAAAGAGCTTAAAATGACCAGTTGGTTGATAATGACTCTGTCACCTGGGCTAGGCTGTTTTTCTGTGCTCCACACGGCATTGGCTTTGCTCATTGGCTGGTGGCTTGATGTCAGAGGTAGATATTTCATTTCCACATTTGGTATCTCAACTAGAGTAACTGGAGTGAGACCCTGGCTGAGCTGCTCTCTCTGTGGCATCTCATTCCCCAGGGCTTCTCTGTCCACATGGCACCCCATCCTCTAGTCTAGATGTCCTTAGTTGGTGTCCTATGGAATCAATGGAGGAAAAGTAGATATTTCTCAGAGTCTGAAACTAGCACGGTGTAACTTCTCCCCCATTCTTTGGGTCTAGAGAATTCTAATTCAATGAAGAGGTGGGAGGAGGAATATCCAAGAACATTATTCAAGGAGGTTTGACTCACTGGGAGCTGTTTCTAACCACCTACTACAGCTATGCTCCGACCTCAATCATTCATGTCCTTCCTCAGATATTTAATGACCCATACAACCAATGCCCTATAGCAATTCTGAAATCCAGCCACTTTTCCAGTTACTTCTACTCTAGGAGCAGGGAATATCCTTTGATTAAGGCCGTTTTTTTTTTTTTTTTTTTTTTTCTACTGGTAGAGGCATACATGCACACATCTCTCATTTAACTCTTCCCCAATTCCCTCCCTCCTCCCTCCTTCTCATGTACAGTTTAGTGGTTGAGTTTGATATGTTTGTGAATGTACATGATCTGCATTAGGGTGTCCCCCCATCACCTTCAGTTAGGTCACCTTCTTTGCTCATCTAGGGTTCTCCCTAGCTTCTGCATATTAGGGAGAGCATACGATTTTTTACTTTTTGTGACTGGCTAATCTCACTTAGCATAATGTTTTTCAGTTCCATACATTTCCCTGCAAATGAAATGATTTTGTTCTTCTTTATGGCTGAGTAAAATTCCATTGTGTACATATCCCATAGTTTTGTAATCCATTCATCTGTTGATGGACATCTTCACTGGTTCCATAGTTTGGCAATTGTGAATTGTGCAGCTGTAAACATAGATACACATGCATCAGTCTGGTAGTTTGGCTTCCATTATTTTGGGTAGCTACCCAGAAGTAGTATTGCTGGATCATATGGAAGGTTTATTCCCATTTTTCTGAGGATTCTCCATACTGTTTTACAAAGTGGTTGCACTAATCTACAATCCCACCAACAATGGTTTAGAGTTCCCACTTCTCCACACCCTTGCCAGTATTTGTTGTTGTTTGTATTTTTAATGATTGTAATTCTAATTGGGGTTAGGTGAAATGTCAGGGTAGTTTTGATTGCATACATTTGATTGCTAATGATGTTGAACATTTCCACATACATATTGGCCATTTGTATTTCTTCCTTTGTGAAGTGTCTATTTAGTCACATACCCATTTTTGATTAGGTTATTTGTTTTCTTAGTGGTAAATTTCTTGAGTTTTCTGTATGTTCTGGATATCAGTCCTCTATTGGAGGAGTAGTTGGTAAAAATTTTCTCCCATTCTGTTGGCTGTCTGTTGAGGTTCTTGATGATAGTTTTCTTTGCTGCACAGAAGCTCTTCAGTTTAATGCCATCCCATGTATTGATCTTCCTTTGAATTTCTTGTGCCTTTGGGGTCTTGTTGAGAAAGTTTTTCACCTGTGCCTATGTGTTGAAGTTTTGGACCTATGCCCTCTTCAAGTAGCTGCAAGATCTCTGGTCTGACTTTGGGGTTGGACCACAGGGTATCATGGCAAATGATAGACCCTCAAGGTTTGAGAATACATGTCCTACCCCTGTAGTGGCTGGGTTGGAGCAGGGTTATTGTGTTTTTCTTTGTCGTTGTTATAGTTGTTATTGTTTGATTTTGATTTGTTTGTTTGCTTGTTTGTTTGGTTGATCATTTTGTTATCTTTGTTCTCTTCCCTATCACTTAAGGCCTGTTTTGTGACCTAGGAATGGTTCCATAATATCGTGCAGTATCATTTATCTATTGCTTCATAACAAGCCACCCCCAAATATGTTGACTTTTGCCAATCATAATTTATTATTTCCACAATTCTGTCCTGGGCAATCTGGGCAGTTCTTCTGTTAGTCTTGCTTGTGCTAGTCACCTAGATTAAGTCATCTGAGAGCTTGAAGGAGGTGAATGGTCCAAGCTGCCCTCACGGTCCTGGATGTTGATGCTGACCATTGGCTAAGGCACTTTAGATCTTTCAATGGGACTCTTACCCTTCAGCATGCTTACTTGATTTTTTCACAGCATGATTTTATAAAGGTCTTGAGAGGATTAAAGCAGAGGTTAAAGGATGTCTTTTGGTCTGTTTCTCTAGAACCCATATAATGTCACTTATGCCACCTTCTCTTGATTAAAACACACACACACACACACACACACACACACACACACACACACACACACACAAGACCAGCTCATACTCAGGGAATATAAAAATTCTTTAGGGAAAGGATGACAATGTCACACTTGGGAAACATTATTATAATGATCTTGGCCCTCTCTCCTCATTCCCTTTCTTCTTGAATGGAATGCAGACCCAAAGATGAAAGAGAGGAGATCTTGCAAACATGAGGATGAAGATGTGAGACACTCAAGATGACCTGGGTCCTCCACAACATCCAGGAATAGTTTCACCAATCTTGGTATTACCTTTGGATAAATTGTTTTGTTTTAACATAATTTCATATATAGTTATGTCAGTATGATGTGGACATTTTTTTTTGTCTTATGCATAGCTTCCATTAGTGGGTGATTTTGTAGCAAGCAGTCTTTATCTTTTAGGAGTATAGAAATACTTTACTCTATTTATTTTATAATATAGTTCTGGTAACGGAAACAAATATCTCACTTCTGTTCTATTACACATTTAAAACAATTCTTTTGGTGAGCCCATAATATTATTAATAAACCATAGCTGTTGGTATTACAACTTTTATACAGTATTAGCTACTCAGTTTAAAAATTCTATTAATAGTTAGATTAATCCAATCCATTATTTACCTCAGTATAAAAATGCCAAGATATTGAGTAAAATAATTCTCAATTTTAGAATTCCAGATATACATGCAGTAGTTGTGTGTTTGTTTTCTTTTTACCTCTGTTGAAAGCACAGTTCATAGAATAACTTCATCTGAAAAGAAAATAAGCATGATTAAATGTTCTGAATGCTAAGGTAATCTTTGAGCACACCATTAAAACTTTTCTGAATTTTTAAATTATTTTTAGAGAGCAAATAATCACATATAATTTAAATGGTGGAGTTTGTCTCTCTCTCTTTTTTTTTTTTGTCTTCTGTGGTGCTAAGGGTTGAGCCCAAGGGCATTCTACCCCTGAACAGTACTGTCAGCCCTTTTTTATTTATCTCACTAAGTTGCTGAGAGCCTCACTAAATTGTTGAGGCTGGCTTTGAGCCTCTGATCCTCCTATCTCAACCTCCCAAATACTGGAATTATATGTGTGTGCCACCAGACCTGGCTCCTGGAATTTATATTTAGAAAAGTCAATGATTGCATGAAAACTCCAAAGACACTTTTCTTTAGGGCTTGATTTAAACTGTGTTTTTCATTTCCAATTTTCCCCAATACTTGTGCACCTCTCCTAAAACACATTTATCTCTTTGTAACTAAGATTTTTAGATGGTGACTTTGGTCTCAAAGATTTTTCTTTGGAAACTCTGGATTAATAATAATGGAAACTTATTTCAGTCTAGTTTAAACAAATTAAGCTGGTGTCAGGCACCATATGTGAGAATTCAATTCTCCCTTTTCATCTCTTGCCCTCATTCTTGTCCAGTTTACCTCTGGGGAGAGTGAGAAGGGCGATTAACAAGCTGAGGTAAGAACTGTAACAGCTTACAAATATGGCTGCCAATTATTCCTTCTCTGTACATTGTACTGCATGCTCCTCATCAGGAAGGAGCATCTATTCCCTATTCCACTGAAATATGCACTAATATTGTTTCTTGCTATAACCAGTAGGATGCAATAGAATTGATGCTGTGCCATTTGTATGCTGAAGTCTTAAGAAGCTTGGCAATTGTTCCTTTTGTGTTCTTGTGGAAGCTAACCATCACATAAAGAAGTTTGATTGAATAGTAAGTAATGAGTAATCTAGTCCTTAGAGGAAAAGCAAGGCATATTGGCCTTTCCAGCCATCCCAGTAATCTAACCCCCTTAGCTGCCCAGCTGCATGTTCCTGTAGGAGTGATTTACTCAATGCCCCCTATACAGCCCAGAGCAGAGACAAACTGTCTCTGGACCAAATGGCAGCAATGGCAATTAAGTCTGTAAGTTTTGGAGTTATTTGTTACACAGTATTTGATAACTGAAGCAGATACTATGTGGCCCATTCCAGGTCATGTGCTGCATTCTGTCTGGTGCCAGGGAACATTGTCTCTTGTCAGCAGAAGGGTGAGTGGTAGAAAAAAATACGGCTATCCAAAGACACGCCACATCAATTGCTCTCTATCAGGACCTGATGAAAATGCAAGAGTGAAATTCTGACCTGAGCATCTGAGAGTCTTAGGAGCAGGAGAATTTCCCCAAAAATGAAATGCAGTGGTATAAGCATTTTGTCTGGGGTCAGTCCTGAATATACTATTACTTTGTTGTTCATAACTAACTACTTTGTATTTTATACTGTTACCTGCATATATTGAAGAAAGTGACAAAAAGAGAAAAACTTTATAATATATTTTATAAATTTAATTTTAAAGCCTTTAGGTTTTTTTTTCAAAATTGTTTTAAATAATTATTAAGAATTACATTTTAGCCAGGCATCATTGTGCATACCTGTAATCCCAGTACTTGGAAGACTGAGAAAGGAGGATTTCAGGTTCAAAGCCAGCCTTAACAACTTAGTGAAGCCCTGAGCAACTTAGTGAGACTGTGTTTCCAAATAAAAAATAAAATAGGACTGGGTATATAGCTTGGAAATATAATGTCCCTGGGTTCAATCCCCAGTACCACACACACACACACACACACACATACACACACACACAGAATCACATTTTTAAAAGAAGAGTTTAAGACTATTGCCTTTCATGAATGAATACCTACTTCACTTTGACAATAAAGACTTTACTGTATAAAATGATATCTTTTGTTCTATTTCTTTCCTCTCTCTCTCTCTCTCTTTCTCTCTCTCTCTCTCTCTCTCTCTCTCTCTCTCTCTCTCTCTCTCTTTCTCTCTCTCTCTGTCTGTAGGGTGAGTTACTGAGGTTTTAACTCAGGGGCTTTCTATCTCTAAGCTACATTCTCAGCCTTATTTATTTATTTATTTATTTATTTATTTATTTATTTATTTATCTTTAAGCAGGGTCTCAATAAATTGCTGAGGCTGGCCTGGAACCTGCAGTCCGCCTGTCTCAGCCTCCCAAATAATGTGATTACAAGTGTACACTACCACACCCAGCTTCTATTTTTTCCTTCTTATAAAAGAAATCAGATTTAAATCCCAGCATTTGGTAGGCTGAGACCAGAGGATCTGGGTTCACAGCTAGCCTCAGCTACCTAGTGAGGCACTCTGCAACTTAGTGAGACTCAGTTTCAAAATAAAGAATAAAAAATAGGGCTGGGGGTATAGCTCGGAGGTAGAATGCCCCTGAGTTCAATCTCCAGTACCACACACACACAAAAAAAAAATCAGATTTCATATTTATATTAGTATTTACAAATAGTATTTTAAAAGAATATTAATAATCTTATAGTCACTTACATAGACTTCTAGAGTTTAAAATAAAAGTAAATAAAACAATACTTTTTTGTTTTCTTTCTTTAATTTGTTGCATTTGTTTACCTCAGTTTCAAAGCAAGACACATGAGTTGTCCAGGAAATAAATATAATTGATGTGGACACAGGCGCCACCAATAACAATTCAAGTTGGTTTACTATATATAATGGCTTATAATTTTTTCTGTGGTTAGAAAAAATTAGTAGTGTGCATATGTGTGTATGATGGTTACGATGCCCACAGAAAATAGGTGGTGGAAAGATGGTCCACATACATCACAGAGAACAGTCTACTCTGCTACCACAAGTAGAACTTGTCCTCCGTTAACCAGCTTCAGGATAACACACCCTCCAAATTCCCTAAGCTGGGTAGTAAAGAAGTCAGAAATCTCTACCTCCTGTAATACAGTGACCAGCTCTGAGATCATGGGGTCAAGAGTGGAATGGCTGCAGGTATATGAGTCTCCTATTTTGTGAAAGAATAATATAAAATAAACAAAAAACATCAAAATAACAATAAAAATACCTAATGAAAAGGGAAAAACATGTCTTAATAAGTTGCAAAAGAATTTATCCTTGAATATATTTGTTAGATTTTCCTAAAGGAAAACCTATTGACAAACTGAAGATTTGGCTATTTTGATGTGACCATTTCGATACATCTGTGTCTAAAAGTAAAGTTCATAAAAATGTAATAGCATCATTGTGTATGATCAAAGCATCAATTAGTGTATTGCTATTAATGACAAGCAATCGTGGCCTGTGCTCCATCTCTGTCTCTTACTCAGTTCCACCATTAGAGGAGACAATCTTTTTGACTTGTTTTGTTTTGCTTATTCACTTATGTGATGTGTGCATATGCATTCCTTTTTTAATCAAGTAGAGTAATAAAGACGTTACACACACACATAAAATGGTAGAACTATTGTTGCCTTTAAGGGCTAGTTACCTGTTTGCATAATTATCATAATTAAGAAAGGTTTGGCCGTACCGTGTTTAGTAATATAATATATGCATATTGGATATTGCCAAGGGAACTCTTAGAAATACAATCAAAGCTTTCTATGCTGAGATCTAGGCATAAGAGATTTTATCATTGCTCAGTGATCTTTGTCTCCATCTTAGTCTAACACCCCCAACAAACATAGATACAGATTCATACATGCTCAGGAAAATAAGAATGATATATTCAGGAAACCCATAAAACCTTCTAGATGGGGGACGCTGTTTCTTAAGTCCATTACTAAACATACAAATCTGTCAAGTACAGAACGAGTATGAATATTATAACTTTAAGAGAAATACTCACATTATATGAAATACAGATCATTTGATAAATAAGTAAAATCTCAGAATTTACAGACCTTTTCCTTTCTTTGGGATGTTATATGGACCTCTCTGAGCAATTAATAGGTATAATCATAAAACTCCTAGTTACACATAATTTATCTGCAAAATGTTGCCTACCTAACCTCCACCTAAAAGCAAAGTGTATATGGATAGGGGTACGTATTAAAAGTAGAAATAGTGTATTTAAGCCAGGCATGGTGGCACATGCCTGTAATCCCAGTACTTGGGAGGCTCAGACATGAGGATCACAGGTTCCAAGTCAGCCTTAGTGAGACCCTGTTTCAAAAAGAAAAATAAAATAGGGTCAGGGTAGTATAGTTCAGGGGTAGCATGCCCCTGGGCTCAAAAACAAAACAAAAGAAATATTATACTTATCTTTTCAACACACACACACACACACACACACACACACACACACACACACACAAAGCCATTTCAGTGACTTTGCATTCCTCCTAGGATAAGGACCAGTTCCCTTCATAGGGTCCACCTGGCTTGGGGCACCCTCTGCTATGTGGCTATTCTCCAGCTGCACAGACTGCTCATACTTCTTGTTCTGCCCTGTCCTTAAGTGTGGACCTACACTTGCCAGCCTTGATCTAAGATTTTAGCCCTTTGGATTTTAACCCTACCATCATCTCTTCAGAGTCTACCCTCTCTTTAGTCAGTTCCTGCGTTATGCATTCTCATGGCTCAATTTCTTTGAAGCACTTTATTACTGTTGCCATTTTATATTCATTTATATGACCATTGACTACTGTCTGTCTCTCCCACAAAACTAATTTCCATGAAGGCAGAGACCATGCCTTTTTGCTCATTATTGCATCCCCAGGGCCTAACATAGGGCCTGGCACATGGTAACCATTAAAAACCATATTAACTAAATGAATGAATTAATTTGAATAATAATTGCTGTTATTCTAGATTTTAGGACTCAGCCTACACTAAAATTAATGGTGTATTTGCACATTTCCACCCACCAAAGTTCTGTCTTCGTTCTCTCTTTTTTTTCCTGACATCTGAGAATGTTTCATGAGATCATTCTACTAGGATTATTTTTATTTTTCCCCATTTATTTTTTAATGGAGTCACAAAATGTAACTCGTTTTTCAATTTAGATTTGAAGAATGAAAACAATCTCTAATTGTGTCTAAATTTAATTGAGTTGTCCTCTACCAATCACCACCCTCATCCTTATTCCAAATTCTCACACATTAATAGAAAGAAACAAAACTAAACAAAACAACCCCCCCCCCAAAAAACCCTCAAACATGGCTCATCAGATCCAATGATTTAATAGCCTACTTAGAGATCAGTCTCTTATATAAACATGCATAATCCAGATAGCCTCTCTCTCATGTGACCTCATGACAACAGAGATGTGAATATTGATTTTGGTCATGTCCTGGGTCACCACTAGTCAGTAAAGCCTTTTAAAAAAAAAAATTTAAACCAGGGTTTGCTTTCTGGCATTCACACTTGGAGTCATGGTATAGCTCATTATTTAGTCCCTCTTGGCTATGTTAGCCCAGGAGTGTTCTTTGGCTGGTAAGCAAAGTACCTCATACCTTACATGTACCTAGTGAGTATCCAAAGGCATACTAATCAGCCATCTGTCAGAACAATCATGAAATAGCTTGCTACCTGATTGATTGTCTCATGTCAGCTCTAAGGCTTCTAGAAATGTGTTAAGTGTTTATACTTAACATTGTGTTGAGGTTGGCATTATTCATCTCTATAACCTGATTCATAGTCTCAATATATCTGTGCATAAATGGGGAAAGTCTTTCCACTTTTCCTGGTTCTAGGACATGCATATTGTTAAGTTTAGGATTAGATTTTAAAAAGATCCAAACCAGAACTGACTTGGGAGAGGCATGCTTCATAAAATTCACCAATCTGAGAAGTGAAGTGGCCTAAAACTGAAAATCCACTGAAGCAACTTTAGAAGCCCTGTTGCCCAAATCTTTAATTTTGTAGCTGATAGAACTACATATTGGAGTGGTTAAATGAGTCATCCAAGATCCCATAGGGACGAGGTATTAGAACCTTGACCCTAACCTTACTCTTTCCGTTACAAGCCCGTTTGCCATTCCTCTATACTGTACTGCCTTAGATTCATCCTAAGGTGGGATGAACTGGAAAAGTCACTCAGGGGTCAGGCTTCAGCCTTTATTACAAAGCCTGGTTATTCTTGCCACACAAGGTTAAACAGAGTAGAAAGGAATCCATGTGTACCCACATTTAATCTCCTTTACTCATCTGTCAGAAGTAAGGAAAAGGGAAATGGAAACTTTAGAACAGAGACGTAGGAAAAGAAAAGAGACTTGCAAGTAAGAAAGTGTGGGGGAAGCTGAGAGGGAGGGGGGAAAGGAGAAGTGAGGGTAAAGAGAACCAGAGAAGGAAGAAAGAAGGAAGGAAAAGAGCATGCTCAGGTAAGCATACTGCTTGACCCCACAGGATCACTGGCCAGCCACATCATTCAGTGGCAAATGCTCCCCTCTGCCTAAGCCAGGGAAAGAATTAGAAGCTTTTAAGAAACCATGCCAACTGTGAACAAGAACTGTTCTGATAGGAAGGTGGAGATTAAAAGTGGAGGCAAGAGAGGCAACTTCTGCATCGCTCATGCTGCAGAAGACGTACAAGTATCCAGAGAGCCATCAGAAGGCCTGAAGGAGCACATCTCTGTACATTTAATTTTGTTAACTCAGTTTGCATAGCATTTCAGGATTAATGGATGGAATGCAGTTTATAAATGTCAGTTATAACTGTAATGTTCACCCTGTGCCATAATTTAATTCAATGGAGCTAAAGGCTAGTAAATTTAGAACCAATAAAAGGAAATACTTCCTTCCATTGTATGCTTCACCCCACTGAGACCATTGCCAGGAGGTCATTGACACAGGGCCAGCTTTGAGAAGGAATTTGACAGGCCTCAATTATATATATATATATATATATATATATATATATATATATATATATATATATATATATATATATATCCAGTCAAAGTGGAGGTGATTTAAGAATTACAAAATCTTGTGCATTAGGTATTAATGAAAGCCTGTACTAGGGTCGAAGAGGCACTTCATTCTCTTTACTCTGCATGGCTTGAGAGGTGTTCATTGTAACTGCTTTTTATAGTATAGGGAAGCACAATGCACATCAGCTCAGAGTGGAGGTGATCTTTGGCACCATGCAAGTGCTGAACTTCCCCCTTAATCCAGACCCCATGCTTCCATAGTAAGGAATCTTATGAATGGCCAAGAAGCTCCATGGAAATCCCTTCCTACTGCCTTCTGAGAAAACTCTCCCAGGCTTCCGTGAAAATTAGAGGTGAGATATCTTTGGGTCAATTAACCCCTCCTTGATACATTTCCTTCCCATTTATTTTTTATTTATTTATTTATTTTTTGTAGTACTGGGGATTGAACTCAGAGGCATTCTACCTCCGAGCTATACCCCCAGCCCTATTTTTTTATTCTTTTTTTTTATTTTGAAACCGAGTCTCACTAAGTTGCGAAGTGCCTCACTAGGTAGCTGAGGCTGGCCACGAACCCGGATCCTCTGGTCTCATCTTCCTGAATGCTGGGATTACAAGGGTGCGCCACCACACCCGGCTCATTTCCCTCCCATTTAGAACAGAGAAAGTTCTAATGGGGAAATCCATGCTGAGTGTCTGGATCCATCTAGACCAGTAGATTTAGGGGACATGCCCTTGGAATCAGTGTGGGGGTCTAGAGGAGGGCATTTGCCTTCTAGAGTAGGCATTCCTGAATTTTTACACATTGGAATGTATTGTTTAGTTACACAATATTTTTATATAACAACTAGGACATTGGAGTGATTTCATTTAAAATTTCTATTATCTCTGAAATTACAGAATATTTGTTGGAAAATAGGAGCATTAGATCATAGAGCTTGACAATCACAGTTATGGGTCATGGCTTTCAATATTCACATATACTTCAGTGAAATTTTCCAATTGAGTATTTAGGTTTTCTGCTTTGCATATTACTAGTGATTTTTTTTTTCAGACTCATGGGTTATTTACTAATGCTTCTGTTTCTGGTCAATACAGACTGTATTGGCTTTGATCACTTGCTATTGCTATCTGTATTTCTCCAAATTCTAGATTTTCTATTAGTTTAGGGGCCCTATTTTCTTATCTTTATCCTGAAAGTCAAGGCCCTTCAATGTGATTATAAGTAGGATTGTTGGTTCTCTACAGCAACCGTTAGCTGCATGGATTTTCTCATTTATGTAAGGCTTAAGAAATCAGATTTGGGGAAGCATTGCTTCAACTCTCAAAAACTTAACTTCCTTAAACTTTAGTTTTTCATCCATAAAATGTAGATAATAATACTAACCTCACTGAGCTGTTTTGGGGATTAAACAAGATACGGCATAGAAAGGATTTAGCATGGTATAAACCATAAACATGTGGAACTCTTTATTCCCTGCTTTTGAATTGCTTATGTGATTACTTAGAATATCAGTTCTATACTAGGTTTTAAATGGCATCCATCCCTTGCAAGATTTTGTTATTAAGATCTGAAAAATTAACCCAAATTCTGGTCAAAAATCTACTTACTGATTGTTGGCGATGCAATGATGCAATTATTTATTGTTTCAATTTGATTTTGATTAGCAGGGTGAGGGAAGCTTTTGGTAGCAGCATGAAAGTGCTTACTTAATTCTCCGGTGCCATAGTCTCCCGAGTGAAAGCTTCTGCTTTAGTGCTTGGTCAAGCCTTAAACTTGATGTGTTTTGGCACTGCTCTGAAACAGAAGCGTTCACGGCTGAGACTGCCAAGTGCACAGAGTAAATATAAATTTTTATCAGTATCATAAGTGTTCATAACACTGACTGTCAGTAGAAGGCAATGGAATGCTTTTATGATTTCAAGTATTAGACGAGCAGGGAGTCTTGGGAGTAGCTGCAGATCCTTTAAATCTAAGCTGCTGATGCCCACAAGTCACTATTGTATATATCACAGTGCCCATGATATTTAGCATGGAACAAGTGAGGAATCAAGAGGCTAGAATCGAATGCAAGATCTGTAATGACTCTCTGAGCAAAATAAATTCTTAACAGTCTGATATATAAAATGAGACTATTGCTGGGGGAAAGCTACCTTATAGGGTTATTGTGGAAAAAATGAGGTAACACTTGTGAAAATCATATTAAAGTTCTAAAGCATGACTGAACACTTGGAGTGGCCTTCATCCAAGCCCACTGCATTAGCATTAGAGAATCTAGTGGTTTTTCAAACAAAACTGATGCACTGGCACAGGTTACATGATGTTTTCTTTAAAAAAAAAATTATTAGTGCATTGTAATCATACATCTTTGTTAGGTACAAGCTAGTAGAAGCATACATGCATACAACTCTCATTTAACCCTTCCTCAATTCCCATCCCACTCTCTTCCCCTCCCTCCTTCTCAAGTTCAGTTTAGTGAATGACTTTGATATGTTTGTGAAAGCACATCTTGTGTATTAGGATGTCACCCTCCCCCCATCACCTTCAGTTAAGTCACCTTTGCTCATCTAAGGTTTCTTCATTTAGAGTCCCTCTTTTGAGTCACTTTCCTAGCTTCCACATATTAGGGAGAGCATCTGATTTTTTATGTTTTGTGACTGACTAATCTCATTTACCATAATGTTTTCCAGTTCCATTCATTTCCCTACAAATGACATGATTTGGTTCTTCTTTATGCCTGAGTAAAATTCCATTGTGCATATATCCCATAGTTTTGTAATCCATTCATCTGTTGATGAAAATACTTGGCAATTGTGAATTGTGCAGTTATAAACATAGATACATGTACATTAGTCTGGTAGTTTGGTTTCCATTCTTTTGGGTAGATACCCAGAAGTGGTATTGGTAGATCATATGGTAGGTTCATTCCTATTTGTCTGAGGATCCTCCATACTTTTTCCAAAGTGGTTGCACTAACCTACAATCCCACCAACAATGTATCAGGGTTCCCACTTCTCCATACCCTTGTCAGAATTCATTGTTGTTTGTGTTTTTAATGATTGCCATTCTAATTGGGGTTAGGTGAAATCTCAGGGTAGTTTTGATTCGCATCTCTCTGACTGTTGTTAATGATGTTGAACATTTCCTCATACATTTATTTGACGTTTTGCATTCAGTCTCGTCAACTTCAGAGGGAACTTTAGAGGTTGTCTTGGTCAGTATTCTTACTGCTGTGATCCAAAATGTCCAGCCACCCAATTTAGAGAAATGAAGATTTATTTGCTCAGTTTTTCAAAATGTCTTCAGAGCTCAGGGAATGGTGTTGGGAAGCAGAGAGAGGGAGAGTACTAGGCCCTGCTATCACATTGTTGAGACCAGAAGCAGAGAGCCAGCAGGGGGAGGAGCAGGATCTTACATATTCCCTAAGGCCACACCCCCAGCAACCTCCTTAGCAAGGAAACCATTGCTACCTTGTTTCTGCCAGGGCTGGAGGACATCCTAAATCCAAACTTCTACAGATATCATGTTGCTTATTTCATTCTACTTCCAGGCATTTTAATTTTAACATGAATTAAACAAAAATCCTCCATACACTCTCATGTTTTGAGGTTTTGATGAACTGGTTTTTTTTTCTCATTTACCAACTAGCAAATCCTGGTCAAACAAAGATCTGCTGAGCTATGAAACATCTTTTTAAAAAATGAAGGCACCAAGCTGGGCATGGTGGTGCATGCTTGTAATCCCAGCATTTGGGAGGCTGAGACTGGAGGATCCGGGTTCGCGGCCAGCCTCAGCTGCTTAGTGAGGCCCTCTGCAACTTAGTGAGACCCTATTTCAAAATAAAGAATAAAAAATAGGGCTAGGGGTGTAGCTTGGAGGTAGAATGCCCCTGAGTTCAATCCCCAGTACCAAAAAAAAGAAATGAAGGCACCGCCATGCTTATCCTGGGAGAGATCTAGTCTAGTGGGGAGAAACCAAATAAAATATCATAGAGAACAAACAGCCTAGGAGGCAACGCCTCCTGAAATAATTTCAGTTCATTCTTTTTTTCTTGACCTGAACCGTTAGAAATTGGGCTCATGCTATCCACAAAACATTAGAGCAATCTGTGCCAATCTGGCACTGGTCTAAAAATATTAAATCTACTAACTGCTTGAAGAATGAATTGCACAACTCTCTCTTTGAATGTTACTGAATTGATTCTTGAAATGCCATATTTTTTTTTTAGCCCCCAAAGATAGCTCACTTAAGCTAGGAACATTTTTGGCCAGAAGAACAGATTTGAGGTGAAATTAGAATAATATTTTCTGCCCTAGAATACCACTGAGTTAAGATGTGCCTGATCTTTGATTCCGGAAGGCCTGGTGTATTACATATACATTTTCAAAATTGATGATAAACCTTGGCTTACTCTCCAATTGTTTTATGAGTCTTTATTCAAAAAGTCTCAACCTTAAAAAGGGCAGTGGCAGCTCCTTTTACTTCTGCAGTATCCCCCCATGATATACAACAAAATGCTGGCATTAAGTGCAATTTAATACATATTTTGTAAGATCTCTTAGGTAACATGAATAATTCAATAAGCCTTTTATTAGAATGAGCCTTTCATTCATTCAACAGAAAATGCTGTTTATCCTTTTTATTTAGGGAAATAAATGCTCTAAACCTTTAAACTTGTAGAGTCCCCAAAGTATTTTATGTCTGGCCCACTTCTGGGCTAGGTGGGACCTCTCCCTCTTCTTCCTCTTCACTTTCCACCACATCCAACTGGTTTTTCTTGTATCATTTCCATCCACCAACTATACATCTGATCCATTTTTTCCCTCTCTACCTAATGCCCAAATGCAGATGCTCCTATCCTTTGCGTGCTTTGCTTCAAGAACCTCCAACTTGATTTTGTTTCCTCTACTTGTTATTCAGTGAATACATGTTTAAAGAGTACCAACCTCGTACCTGGTGCTTCCTGGTACTCAGGGTGCAGACCAGATATTTGTCATCATGGGGCTCGGCTCCCATTCTAATGCTTATGGACAGATAATACTAATCAGGTAAAAACAAACAAACCGGATCATCTCAGGTCATTTGAGTACTACAAAGGGGGAAAAATGTTGTTAGACTGGCTGATAGTATAAAGGGAAGGCTACATTTTGGGGGGAAAAGGCATTTTGAGTTCGTAACATTTACCTCAACTGATGAAAAGGAACCGGCCATCTGACGATCTAGAAAGAGTCTTTCAGATAAAAGGAAGGGCAGGAGGCTGGAACAGAGGACAAAGCAGCATGGGTGGTACCTAGATAAGATGCCAGTTTCCTATGAACGGAGGTGGATGGGGCTGGCAGCCCGTCATGTGGCTTTGTAGGCACTGGAAAGCAGTCTGAATTTTATTCTAGGAGCAATGGAAGGATGCTGGAGAGAGTTTTAAGCAGAGAAAAGGCATTGTATAATTTCATTTTCAGTAGGCTCACTCTCAGTATCCTGAGAAGATTGACTTACATACGAGTAAAGCCTAAAGTAGGAAGCTGAGTTAGGAGACCATGGCAACAATGACAACAATGCAGGTGGTGGTGACAAGTAAAATGAAGAAAACAATTAGATGTAGGATATAGTTTGCATATTGTGAGCGACACAAGAAGGAGGAATAAAGAATGACACCTAGAAACTCAGTGTGGTGACACAAACCCATAATCCCAGTATTTGGGAGGCTGAGAGGGGAGGATTGTAGGTTCAAGGCCAGCCTCACCTACTTAGTGAGACCCTCAGCCATGGAATGACACCTAGGCTTGAAGCTTAGACACCTAGAAGGCTAATTTCATCATTTATTGAGATGGGCAAGTATATACCAGGAATACATTTCTTTCCATTCTCCACAAATAGGAAGAATTATTTTTTCTAAAATTAAGGCTGGTTATGGTTTATCCCTATATCTTCTATTTCAGTTGTTTCCCATATTTTCCAGTCTAAACTCCCAGCTTTACTTTTATGCATGGAATCACTTGAACTTATCCTTCCTATTCAGCCTCCTTCCCCATCAGCCTCCTTTCCCACACATGCACCAGGCACCTGGACCTGCAGCGATAATGAGCTGCTCATTCTTTTTTCTACATTGTGTACTTTCCCACATCTTCATGTCTCAGCTCTCATTGTTTTTTCAACCTGAAATGTTCTTGACCTTTGTTCCCAGGCTGTGATATCCTACTTATCTTTCATGATGCAGCCTACCCAGGTGAAATCTCCTCTGTGGTGTTCTCTCTGCCACATCCAGGTAAGTTAGGCGCTCCTCTGTGTTCCCCTCATCTCCTGAGCCAGCCTTGGGGAGTGGACCAGTCACCTTGCAGCAATTGTATTTGCCTTGACTGTGAGCTTTGACATCACAAGTGGAGTCTCACCCAACTTCGTAGCCTCAGAATCCAGGAATCATACGGTCTTTGCTGAATGGCTGTATCTTAAGGAAATTAATGACTGAGACACATTTAATGCATCTTCTAAAATGGTTCTCAGTCTATGCAATTCTTATACCTGTATAAATAGATTGATAGCTGAACAGAGGCCATTAAGATGCCCCCAGTTTGCACCTTGTACTCCCAGGACCTTGGCTGAGATGAACTTCACTACAAACTCACCTTTGGTAGCTGCTGTGTAGTACAACTTGATAAGTCAAATCATTACTTGCTGAATGGGCCAAGATAACATACCTTAGCCTAGTGAATTGTGATATTTGTCCTTCTGGTTAACTGGATGGGAGCTTGTTAATTATACATCAGCCTCTTACATACAACCCACCACAGCATGTAAATAATTATGTTAGTAAAACATTTTTGTTTGTTTGTTTGTTGCCCCGAGCTTCACTTCATGGATATTCAGAAATATGGAAAAAAATATATATGTATATATGTTTATGTGTGTGGTGCTAGGGATTGAACCTAAGGGCATTCTACTTCTGAGCTATTCTTCCAATCCTATTTTCATTTTTATTTGGAAATAGGTTCTGCTAAGTTGCTGGGAGCCTCACAAAGTTGTTGAGGCTGGCTTCAAGCCTGCGATCCTTCTGTCTCAGCCTCCCAAGTACTATGATTACAAGCATGTGCCACCCTGCCTGGCCTGGACAATATTTTTGGACAAAAAAAAATGGCCACGAGGATAATTATTATATGAGTCCTGAGCCCCTGAGTCTAGCCACTACACTTTAAGGCAAGATGTTTTCTTAATGAGGAAGTCATTTTCAATGTGTCAAAATCATAAACCTTCACACAGACCCCTCCCTGTATTTTATACCGTGTCTGGGTTGTGCTTGCCTAAATTCACTGCCAGTAGATTTATATTCTAATAACTTGATTTTTAATTAGTGAGAAATCAAGGCAGTACTAGTTAAATGTCTCACAAAGCATTACAGATGACTCTAAATGCCTCACGATATAAATACCTTTAGTCAAATGAAAACACAAGTAGCTTTGCATATATTTATATGTTTTGCCCTTTAAGTTTTGAGTTTAAAGGCTGAAAGCAGAGATGCTAGTAACAGGAAGGCAGCTTCTTCTGAAGATCTATGCATCGAATTACTTTGAATAAACTCAGTGCACATTACCAGGGGCCTATTCTGTGCTGGGGCACATGCAGGGCATGGTAGACAATGCCAAGACAAGCAACCCAAAGAGCATGCTCTTCAAAAATAATGCATTTTCCAGAGGAAACCTTTTTCTTCCTTTGTTTTACCTCAAAAGATAGGTCAGCCTAGGAGTGACGTTTCAGTTCTGCAGTCCTGTTTCACTGGAAATTACCACATGCGTGATTAAAAATATTATCTGATGCAAGTTAACAGTTTTTAAGGAAGAAACTAAGTGGAAGTGACAGAGCTCTACTCTGTACTGACCCACTTCTAGAGAGTGAATATCATGGGCCCAAAGAACTTATGGTGCTTTTAAAAGGTAAACTACTTTTTTTAAAAAAAAATAAGTAAAATAGTTTAAATCATTTAAAAGTGTCTAAAGATTAAATTGTCTGACTAAGAGAATTTATTCCATGACATTTAGCTCTGGACTAGAATAAAATCTCTGGTTCATTTTAGTTGTACACTAGAATAAAATTCCTATTTAAGCATGATCAAACATCTCCCTTTTATGAGTAAAACAGGATTATATGAATTTGCAACTCAGAACTTTGCCACAGTCAGGGAAGAAGTAGGGTGGTTCTTGTGTTTCTATCAGCCCTTCATTCATTCACCCTTCTCTTCACCCAGCCACCCATGAATTCACTGAACACAGATTGGTTGGGCCCCTCGTGGTTCAGACTCCAGGCTCTGCGCTTCCTTTTCTGACAACTGGTTTTGCTCACACTATTCCTTCTGCTCAGCTCCACTTGCTGAAAATCTTTTCTACTTTGAAGTACCCAGCAAAGGCACCTCCTTCAGGAAGACTGCCCTCATTTCCTCAGTTCTAAAGTTTACTAGTTATTCTTGGCTGAATTACTTGATTTAATCACCAAGTCTCAGTTGACTTACATGGCAAAATGGAGAAATAACACAGTTTCCAACTTGGGGTTTTTGAGTTAGAATTTTTCAACGTTAAGATGGCATGAAAGCAATATGTATTTGGTAGAAATTATATGTACTTTTTTTTTCAGAACTGGAGATTGAACCCAGGGGCATTCTATCTCCAAGCTATACCCCCAGCCCTATTTTTTTTTTATTCTTTATTTTGAAACCGAGTCTCACTAAGTTGCGGAGTGCCTCACTAGGTAGCTAAGGCTGGCCGCGAACCCGGATCCTCCGGTCTCAGCCTCCCAAATGCTGGGATTACAAGCATGCACTACCACGCCTGGCTTGATATGCACTTTTAATATTGCATTTTGATCTTGTCCTGGGCTAGGGATAGGCAGTATGATATTCTATCATTACGCTGGACGGCGGCAGTGAGCCACAGCTCCCCATCTGCAGCCCCCGAGAGGGGAAGCACCTGATACACTATGGTGGGCAGATTTACCGAGCCACAACATTTGATGGGGGTATTGAATACATTGTAACCAACTTTCAGCTTGCAGTGGGTTTATGGGGTGTTGTCCTATGGCAAGTCGAGGAGCATCTGTATTCACCTTGTAAGTTGCTGTGGGGGTCGAGAGGTCCTGGCATGTATAAGGTCAACTATTTTTTTTTCTTTGTTCTGCTCTGTGACCCCCCTCAAACCACTGTCACATTTCCTTTCTGCCAAACCTCTCCAAAAATATTCTACATGCATCGATCTCATTTCCCCAACCTCCCCTAGTCCTCAATCTGTTTGAATTGGCTCCACCGTCTATTTCCTCTACAGATGAACTGCTTGCCAAACAAACTCGCCTGTTTTCTTTTCCTGGTCTGATTTGCTCCCATGAGCAATATCTTCCCTTCCTCTATCCCTTTGGCTTCCCCAACATGATTGCCTGGCGCTTCTCCTTCTCCTCTGACCATTCTTCCCCTCTTTCTGTCAGCAATTGTTGTTTTGCCCATCTGCTGAAGGCTGTTGTTCCTCAAGGTGGTACTCCCAGTTCTTTTTCTCTTTTTACCACATACTTGTTGGGCAATTTTATACATTTACTTAGGAATGTATATTACTTGATCTTTTTTTCCCCCCGAGCTTCAGACTCATTTTACCAACTGTTTTGAGTTGATTGCAGAATAATATAATGGTACCATGGTGAAGGTCACAGCTTGGAGTCATAGATACCCTGGATTTTATCATCTGAAAATAGAGGTATTAATATTGACCTTGCAGATTAGGGCAAGGCTAAATGAGATACTATGTGTGAAAAATGTATTGCCTACAACTTACAATATCTTTCTCTCTTCCTGTCTTTCTCCCTTCCTCTTCCCTTCTTCCTTTTTCTGGTATCTATCTCTTTTACTACCCATTCCAATGTGCAAAATAAAATAAAAAATTTCCCCTATACCTGTGCTTCTTCTGTTTTAGTGAAGAGCAATATCATATAACCAGCTGGCAATCAAAGAGTTATCTTAAATTATTCCTCACACCCAGTTGGTATATGTTATGTCTGGCCTGTTCCTTTGCATCCTGTATGTGCACTGGATTCCCACTCCCTCTTACATGGTCTTAATATGATGCCAATATTCTACTATCCTCCGCTTTCTCTTCCACTCATTCTCTATACTGCAGAGAGCATTATAATCTAGAGTCAAAACAGAGGTGTGCCATAAAGTCCCCTCAGCTCACCTGTGCTTAGACTGCACCATGCCACCAGGCCCTCGGCAACATTCCTTCTGAAGTACTCTGCACTGGTCAACTGTTTTATCAGTAAATTCAGGATTGCAATAGAACTTACATAGTTTTGAGGTGTTTGAATTAAAGGCTGTAATTTCTCCTTTATGATCCTCAGTGAACCTGTTACAATGCCAAATAGAAAATTACTCACATGAATGTTGTTATCCACCTGAATCCTGATGGCAAATGCTACTGTTACTGAGTGTTTGCTATTGTTTGGTGCTTCATTACATGCTTTGCCTACATTATCTCATTTAATTCCTCATTTCAATGCTATGGGGTAAATACTGATAGTACCAAAATGCAGCACAGGCTGGTGGAATAACCTGCCCGAATACTCATAGCCAGTCAACAGAAAAGTGGGAATTTGAACTTCGAATTCCAAGTACAAAGTTTTTCCCTTAAACACTGCATTACATCTGGGCATGGTGGTACACACCTGTAATCCCAGAAATTGGGAGGCTAAAACAGGATAATCACAGGTTTGAGTCCAGCCTCAGCAACTTAGTGAGATCCTGCTTCAAAATAAAAAATAAAAGAAAATAAATTAAAAGGGCTGGGAGTGTAACTGAGAGGTAGAATACTCTGGGTTCAATACCCAGCACCCAAAACAAAATAAGACAAAAAATACTGTATTGTTCACTTCATGCTTATGATACACATTTGCTGAGTAAATGTACAAAGGATCAAAATGAAAGCAAACAGAATACAAAATAAACTAGGCGAGGATATAAAAATGCTACTATTTAGCAATATCAATTAAATAAGAATTAAGCATGCACTTATGTGCAAAAGAATACTGTAAGTTCTGAGGGGATATAACAATGAATTCATGGTGCTTTTCTTCTTGTAATGAATTTATTTTCAAACATCATTCTAAAAAATATGGGAACCTTGAACATAAGACATATTCCTTCTCTAGTAATTTCTCAAAGGTAAACTAGTTCTGTGTTTTCTGAGTGCTCACAATGTCCATCTCATTGTTGGTGGTCCTCAAAGTAGAAGCTTTTAAGACTAGCAGTTCCTCAAACTCTATTATAAAGTTTTCATATTTTTTCACCCCATCTTTTAAAATAAGTGTGTACTTTTCTTTTTCAAGGCAGAGAAACCAATAATTAGCAGAATGATATTTAAAACCTTTAGAGATACTTTGTCAATAAAATAGGTCAGCAATATGCGGCCATGGTGACTTAAGCTCTCTTTCCTTCAGAGCTTGGTATTATGAGATATCTAGCAATTCCTTAATTATCTTTAAAAGATTTATACAGCCAGGAATGGTGGCGCACACCTGTAATCCCATACTTAGAAAGCTGAGACAGAAGGATCGTAGGTTCACGGCCAGCCTCAGCAACTTAGTGAGACCATGTTTCAAAATAAAGGATAAAATAGGGCTGGGGTTATATCTTGGAGGTAGAATGCCCGAATGCCCCTGGGTTCAATTCCCAGTAACACACACACACACACACACACACACACACACACACCACACACCATATACACACACACACACACACACACACAATTTATACAGAGAATAATTGGACAGATTAACTCAGTGGCAAAATCTATGAATCCTGGTGCAAGTTAGCAAACTTTGAATTATTATGCATTTCCTAGCAAGTCAGGGCTGTCTATCTGTCTGTTGAATCCAATTCTTGTTGTTAGTTATGCCCATGTCTTATATTCTGTACATCAAAAACCATGGAATGAACATCTTACTCTTCTGTTTCTGAGACAATCTACTTTTACCTTTACTATCGGTGACCTTTTATTGATGGCAGTACTATAGAACAAAAGTATAACTTTAATAGCCATATAACTTACAGTATTGCATACCTGAGAATAAAAAGACATAGTGTAAAATAAGAACTTTATAGAGAAGGATCTGTTTTATGAAAAGCATTATACCTTGAGCAGAGGACAAAGATCAGTACTGATGCCTGCCTGCCTGGAACTGTAAAGCTGTTGCTTCAATTGTCATTGACCAATTACTGTTTTATTATATTTTCTTTTTATTTTTTATGGTGGAGAATGCAGCTTTTCCCACAATTAGTCCTTGAGCACAAATATAATAACAATTTGTGGAGAGAGAGGAAGAAAGGAATTTTAGTTTGATCTGCACAAAGGGACCAATTGGAGTTCAGTTGTGCATAGAGTTTGTATTTCAATAGGGTATTCTAAAGATATCTTCCTATTGTAAATGGCCCTTTTAAAAATATTCAAGAGGAAACTTGTTTTTCTTGACTGTATGGTTTGGAAATATTACAAGTCCTAGAGACTTTTATTTGCTTATGCTAATTAGATGTGTAGAGATGTCAATGTTAAAGTAGCACATGACACTGGTTATATTCAAACTAAAAGTTATAATTTTTGTCACTAGGAGCATAGCCAGGGCTCTCTTGCTTAACGAACAAACAAAAATATTTACAAAAAAAGTTTGCTCTCTATGATTAAGCCAGGGTGGTGTTTCAGAATTCCGGTGGTTTTTTGTTTGTTTGTTTGTTTTTTCTTCAACCACAGGACCTATGCTAATATCAAATACTTTGTAGTGCTCATGAATGGGTAATTATGTACTTAGTTGGGCAATTATTTAATTAATAGCCTTCTTATTGCAAAGGTATAAGTTCTTTTAAGTCAGACCAGTATTACTTCTGCTCAATACTGAATCCCCAGAACCTATTAGATTTCCTGACTCCTTTGGTACATTTTGGTTGAATAAGTGAATGAATAAGCCTTCAATAAATAATAACTATTACTAAAAAAAAAAAAAAAAAAAAAAGATTTTTCTCAAAAATATTGGTTAGAGGCTAAATTTTTTAAAACTTACTTATTTGCATTTGAACAACCAAATCCATATATAACATTTCAATGAGAAAAGCTCAACATTTTTTGTTTTGTTTTCTTTTGGGGTGCTGAGGATTGACCCCAGGGCCTTGTACAAGGCAAGCACAGCTCTACCATGAGTTATGCCCCCTGATGAACTCTTTCATCTTTTACCATAATACTGTGTCTTTTTCCCCTCTGAGGAAGGGATGTCCTTCTCATGTTTATAACTTACCTTACTTTTTAAGGGAAAATGTAGGAAAAGGACAGCTCAGTAATGGTTCTACATTTCCTTTGACTGTCCCCTTATCAAAGAAGGTGTGAAGCTATAAGGAACAACCCAGGAGAGTTACTATTTAGCTCCACTGAATCTCAAAGAGAGAAATTCCAGATCGGGTGCTTTCTCCTCCTCCCCCATCCTTCTTATGCTATTTCTTCAATGGTGTCAGTAGTGGCCCCAAAAGTGGAGGGTAGTGATGTGATGGCTCAGAAAGGTCTCTGGAGAAAAAGAAAGGTGGGCCTCTGTGTAGTAGATATTGAAGTATACTTAATCAAATATACTTGATTATTTAATTAGAGAATCTTATTTGTATATATGTAATACATGTCTCCTTGTACCAATGCTCACAGTTGTATGTAAAAATATATGAGTAATGCTTTTATATGCCATTCAGAGTCTGATATACGTGTTGTTTACTCCCTGGCAGAAATTGTCCTCCCTTGTGGAAATGTGATTTTTATTCTGATAGAAAATTGCTCCATGAATACCATATGACTCTTTTTTTTTTTTTTTTTTTTTTTTTTTTTTTTTTTTTTTTTAGTACCGAGGATAAAGTCCAGGGGTATTCTACTGCCTAATTACATCCCTAGCCCTTTTTATTTTTACCTTTTATCTTGAAACAGGTTCTCACTAAGTTGCTGAGGGTCTCACCAAATTGTTGAGACTGGCCTTGAACCTGTGATTCTCCTGTGTCAGCCTCTCAAGTACTAGGATTATAGGTATGCACCACTATGCCTGGTGATTATTTTTTAATAATAACCATTAAGTATATAATAGCCTAGACTACCAATAGCATTAAAAATAGTGAAGGTAGGTAGTAGATGGTAGAAAATATTACTATTTTTGAAGTAATAATTATTACTAAATAATTTTAATAATATCTATTATTAAAGCATTTTATAATATTTAGGTGATGAATACATTAATCTTAATTTAATTATTCCACATTATAAACACATATCAAAACATCACATCATGGTCCATAGATATATACAATTACTATTTGTCAATTAAAAATTAAATATAACGTAGTATCAAAATTTCAGCTTAACAGTTTGCCATCTGTTAAAAGAAACTGTCATTTTTTCTTTCTTTTAAAATATGTCATATTTCTATTTGGTATTGTCTATGAAGCTTGAAGAAAACTTTGAAAAGTTACATATGTATTGTAGACTGTTCCCAGTTTTTTCTGAGAGCCCAAATGAGATAATAGGATTTGGCTTTTATAACATAATGATAGGAAAGCAATACTCAAGTGTTAAAAAAATCCAAAGAAGTTAAAACACATTTTTATATGATATGTTTGTTTTCTTATATTTGCCTACATATCTGTTAACTGATAAACTCTAGTGATTTGAAGGAACATTGAAGGAAAGATTTTATTTCCATGTATATCTGCTGCCTTCCCAAAGCATCTTAGACAATTATTAAAAGATTGCGACAAAAGACAAAGTTTTGTCTTCCAAAAATAACTTAGACCATCTTTAAACTGAATAAAATGTGCAATATTTAGTTATTATTCCTTGCACATCAAAATTATTTCAAAGGACTTGTGGCTAGTGTATTGTGAAGCTTAAAACCAAGAATACAGAGCAAGGCAAGAAGTGGCTTCATATGTTTGCATCTCATTTTTTTCTAGAGAAGGTTATAAAATGCCCAATGCTGAAGAACCCGGGTTAGGAAAGGCTTTCTGCACAGCAGCTTCTCAGGAATACAGATTCATACTGGATAGAGATACCACACAATTGAGTAGAAGGTCTTCTGCCACTGGTTGGGCTGAATTTCTCACAGCTCCCAAAGATGTTAAATAACCAACATCCAGTGGATAGATATTTAGATTTCTGTTGCACAGAAAGCCACAGGGAGGGAGTAATTCTGCAGTTTAAGAAAAAATAATTCCTGGATTTCTGTCATTGCTGGGACCTCAGAAATGCCAAGGGTTGAGGGAGGCTCTGTTCTGAGTTCTGTTTCATTTCATAAGCCTTTGGTTCTGACTTTAATTTTCTTCAACTTGCCTTTGAGAGGCTGAAAAACTGCAAGATCTGGTTCACAAGTGTGTTCAGAATCTTTCTTTTAAACCTGCCCCAGCTTTATTTTCTTAAGTGACTTAATCAAAGGTAATTCGAGTTCACATTTTTGTATCAATGGTTGTATTTAAAGAGGTCTTATCTGATTTCCATCACCAATTACAGGCTTGCATTTCTTGTTTATATCCATCTCGAAGCTGACAAGGGCCCGGTTTGGTTTTGATAGGAAGTCAAGCCTTCATCTCATGTCAAGAGTCCCTAAAGCACATTTGTTCTGGTAAAATTATATCTTGGGATTGATGGGTTCTAATGCGGAATGAGGATGTGGTGGCATGGGGTGGTCCCTGCCACTTTGTTTGAAAAATAAATTGTGAAACCTCAGTAGTAAATATTTGCCTGAGAGAACACAGTGGGAGGGAAATTACAGTGCTGGGGAATATTGCCATTAAGAGGATTGAAGTCAGAGGTTAACGTAACAGGAGTTGGTCTAGTCAAAAAGGTCACAGTGGGCTGGCCCACTCAGCAGAGAGCTCCAACATGACTTTTAACTATTTTTGGCAAGATAAACATCAGATGTAGCTGCCTTTGGGAGCAAAGAACAAAGGTCGAAGACCCAGGGGGATTAACTTCTTAAAAAGAGATACAATATTTAACTTGGCTGCCCTCAGAAGCCTCCCAGTGTTCTGGCTTGCTTTCCTTAGCAATGGAATTCCAGGTTTTGTTTTAAACAAATAGAGGATCTTGGGGAATTCAAGACTCGGGTGCTGCAAACCTACCACCACAAGAAACAGCAGATTTGAGGTTCAATTTCAGGCTTCTACTTATTTGAGAGACGCGGTAGTTGGGTTTGCCCTGTGACTGTGGGCCACCTCCCCACCTCCCCACCACCCCGCCAGTCCTCTGCACTTCTGGTTTGCTCCCACAGCACCCTGAACACCCTGGCACCTGCTTTTCCCACTCTGGACTGTACCTGTAACTCATCTTTCACATTCGAGTGAACTTGGAATAGCCTGTACTTCTCAGTCTACTTTATTTATCATGGACATCATTTAGTTCAGAGTTATTCTGGGCTACATTGCCTGGGCTTAGTTCTTTCTCGTTGGGTAAAATTGGACAAGTTATTCAACCTTACTGTGCCTCAGTTTCCTTACATGGGAAAATACTAGTACCATCCTCAGAGATTTGGTATGATGATTAAGTGAGTTAAACTGGAACACGATTCTTTATTTGCAATTGTCAAATCCAAAGTGCTCCAATGACTGGACATTGTTTAATAAATTATGCAGCAATCTTATTTCCTATTCGGCAAAACCTGGCCTGAACTAAGGTTAAGCTATGTATGGATATTATCCTATTTAGTGTGAGTACGCATTTGTCTTAGCACAGTAAAATTTAATATGTTTGGTTATGGGGTGTTGCCCTGACACCCTTGGGGTGTGTATCCTCTGCCAGCATTGTATTACCATCTTAGCATCTTGAAACTGTGAATTCTAAATCAGGTCTCACTGCAAAAGTTTTCAATAAGGACTTTTGTTAAGTGGCACACAGAAAGCAATACAATATTTTTAGCTATAATTGTTACTATATGCATCCTAACATGGGAACAATACTTGGCAAAAAGTAGGTGCTCAATAAATCCTGATGCTATTCCTTTAGCTTACTTCTCACTTAACAGAGCATGTTGGCCTGTTGGCAAAACTTGGGAAAGCCAAGGTACTGATCCAAAGTCATACAGTTAGTAGATGGTGGAGTAAAATATCAAAATAAATAGGTTAGGCCTAAAGTGTATACATAGAACTAGTTCAGACATTGTTAATAATTAAACACACACTGACCATCCACCTCTTCTATACAAAGTTATGGTGCTAATTGAATAGAATCTGAATGTAGCATGCCCAGAGGCATTGTTATTTTGATACTTTCAACCAAATTTTATGTTGACATTAATGAAATCAGGAGCAGGACAAAGTAATGTGCATTTCAAAAGAAAGATCGATGACATTGCTTGTGTGCCTGTGCAGGTGTGGGCTTTAATCTGCTCATGGAGCCAAATGGTAAAGAATACTTAGCGACTGCTCCGTTAAAATGCATTGAAGACTTCAGAACCAATAATGTGCTGTTCTCTATTGTTTTTCTTTCTGTGTATCACTTTTATACTCTAGGTTAGTAAATATTTGAATATTAAAGTTATTTAGTATTTGTCCTTTTATCAGTAAGTCCCAAATATCTGTAACATAAGAATATAGTCTTAGTATCATCAATTTCTTTTACATCTTGTTGTGAGCAATGATCCTCAAGGTCCTAAGACCAATGAATCACATCACACACAATATATGTATTTCCACAGTGCCACAAGATTTATTAAACACTCAAAGGTTATAGCACACAGAAACTTATCAGGAAATTATCCAAGTCAAGTTAAGTTCAGATGCTGGATGGCTGGCTGCTTTGCCAAAACCAAGTAGCAATGAATGAACATCAAACGATACACCTCACATTAACAAATACAACAAATTAGGACAAATAAATGTGCTAGACGACACACAATTTCTAAAATTTAGAGCACTTTCATTAATTAGCAAAATATGCTACACACAGTATTTTGTAGCAAAGGAGTAGGGAATAATGAACCAAGTCCAGGAATGGAAGAGGAGATTGAGGGGTTGGTTTGGACATAGAGGAGACACACTGATATTGGTCAGGTCAACAACAAGAAAAGCAAGACCAGAGCAAATCACAGGATTGGAGTCATATTGGCATGGCCTAAGCAAAGCTCAGTGCACTGCTCATAGGAAGGCCGGTGTCTTTATAGTACTTTCTGGACATTTTCTAGTGTCTTTGGCAAGCTCATACAGGCTTATCAAACTCAGACTACCATCAGTAGTCCAACTGTATTGATGCATAAATCCATCAGAAGTGAGAAGGCATTTTATGATCCAAGAGTTTGTTATCAACTGTAACATAGACATGCTGGTTTGATCCCTACATATCCAGACAAGCTTCTGAAGCTAAATGCTGACACATCTAAACAAATTGCTTCTAAGTTCCTAAAAATTGCTTTATAGCCCATGCTCTATACATGTCTGTTGGAAAAGATGGGGTCATTCATTGACTAATTGTATCCTTTATTATGTAGGCATCACATCAATACTTTATGAAAATGCCAGCATATAGAAGAATAAAAATGTTTTTGAGCTATTAAAAAAAGCTTCTTTGAGGTCTGTGAGTTTATTTTAAAATATATTATCTTACGTATTTATTTTTATTTTTTTATTTATTTTTTATTGTAGTAATTTGTGCAATATAGCATACATCTTTGTTAATTACAAGTTGTTAAACAACATATTTGCACACAATTCTCATTTGACCCCTTCCCCAATTCCCACCCCGTTCCCTCCCCCTCAGGTTCAGTTCAGTGAGTGACCTTGATATGATTGTGTAAGTACATCATGTGCCTTAGAGTGTCCCTCTGACCCATGCATCCACTACAATTAATTCAACTTCTTTACTTGTCGAGGGTCTCTTTTTTTATCTGGAGACCCTCTTATGCCCCATCTTCTCCCTAGCATCCGCATATTAGGGAGAACATATGCTTCTTTACTCTTTGTGACTGACTAATCTCACTTAACATAATGTTTTCCAGTTGCATCCATTTCCCTGCAAAGAACATGATTTTATTCTTCTTTATGGCTGAGTAAAATTCCATTGTGTACATATCCCATAGTTTTGTAATCCATTCATCTG
>PVLC010000561.1:0-200686 GCA_004027655.1 Graphiurus murinus | reverse complement strand
AAAAAAAAAAAAAAAAAAAAAAAAAAAGAATAAAAAATGGGGTTGGGAGTGTAGCTCAGAGGTAGAATGCCCCTGGGTTCAATCCCCAGTACCACACACACACACACACACACAAAAGTGCTTGAAACATAGTATAGTACCTCTTAAATGTTAACTGCTATCTTTATAATTTTACTATTGTTATTTAATAACATTGTAGTCATTAGCTCATCATTCAATAAATATTATTCATTGAGTTCCCCCTGTTGTAGGCCCTGAGGAAATAAAGATAATTTCAATTATATAGGATCATGAGAATGGAGGAACATATTTCTGAGATCATGGGAAATTATTTAAATGAGGTGAAGGGCATGGAGTAAAGGAGTCTTAGGTATTACCTTCTTTTAACTCAGATGAGACTAAAAGGATGTTTTTGTTAATAACAGAAATGGGGAAAATCAGGAAGTTGGTTTGGGAGTAGGAGTGATAATGTGCTTCATTTTAAACATGAAATTTGGGGGTGCTAGTAAAGTGAAACTATTTAGAAAATCATTGGAAATGTGAGCCTGAAATTGGAAGATTAAGGTTGATAGTATGGCTTTGGGGATTATTTACAAAGGAGCAGTTGTTGAAGTGAGGAGAAGCGAAGAGACAAATGGAGGATAGCAAGGGAACTGAGGGCTGAGGCTCAAACCTCAAACCTCAGGAATGCAACATTCTAGAGAGACAGAGAAAGGGTCTTGAATGGGGGAACAAATGGCTTAGGCAGGGTTTTGCTGCTGTATGGACTACAGTGCAATTCTTAGAGCCGGGTGTGGTGGCTGCACGCTTGTAATCCTGGTGCTTGGGAGGCTAAGACAGGAGGATCGTAGGGTTGGTGGCCAGCCTCAGCTACTTGGTGAGGCCCTTCACAACTTAGACCCTGTTTCAAAATAAAGAATAAAAAGATAGGGCTGGGGCTGTAGCTCAGAGGTAGAACGTCCCTGGGTTCAATCCCCAGTATTGCAAAAAAGAAAAAAAAAAAAAGTCTATTATAGGGCTGGAGTTTTTTGTTTTTTTGTGGTACTGGGGATTGAACCCAGGGGTGTTCTGCCTTCAAGATACACCCCTAGCCCTATTTTTTATTCTTTATTTAAAAACAGGGTCTCACTAAGTTGCAGAGGGCCTCACTAAGTAGCTGAGGCTGGCCGAGAACCTGCAATCCTCCTGTCTCATCCTCTCAAGTACTGGGATTACAAGCATACGCCACCATGCATGGCCTGGAGAAGTCTTTAAATACCATGTTGGTGTGCAGTGTTTGCTCATTCCTCCCTCCCTCCCTCACTTCCTTCCTTCCTTCCGTGTGTGATATTGGGAATTGAACTCAGGGATGCTCTACTACTAAACTATCTCCAGCCCTTTTTTGTTTTCAGTCTGGCACATGTCAGTAATCTGAGTACTTGAGAGGTTGAGACAGGAGGATCGCAGGTTCAAGGCCAGCTCAGGAATTTAGCAAGGTCCCGAGCAACTTAGTGAGACCTGGTTTCAAATTAAAAATAAAATAGGTAGGGCTGGAGTTGTAGCTTGGAGGAGTATGTCCCTGGGTTCAATTCCCAGTACCTCACTCACTCGTGTGTGTGTGTGCGCGCGTGTGCGCGCGTGCACACACACACTTAATAGCTGGGCATGGAATACACACCTGTAATCTCAGCAACTTGGGAGTCTGAGGCAGGAATATTACAAGTCAAAGCCAGCCAGAGCAACTTAGGCCTTGTCTGAAAATAAAAAATAAAAAGGGCTATGAGAATGTAGCTTAGTGGTAGAGCACCCCTGGGTTTGATTCCCATTATTGGAGATAGATATACATACATACATATACATACACATACATACAGGCAGGCAGGTAGGTCTGGGGATGTAGGTTAGTGGTAGAACCATTCACGAGGCCATGAGTTCAATCCCTACCATTGCAACAACAACAAAAAGCTATATACATTACCTATCGTATATTTATGGCTGTCTGTCCCTCGATTTGAACACTTAGGTTTTTTGCCATTATTACAGTTGTATTACAGTTAATTTTTGTGTGTGTGGTACTAGAAATGGAACACATGTCTTTGCACATACTAGGCAAGCACTCTTATCTTTGAACTGTACCTCTAGCTTGACAGTTAATATTTTTTTATGTAGCCCAGGTAGGTTTACTTTTAAAAATTGTTTCTTTGGAATTAGAAGTTGAGGAATTGTTTGTGGTTGTGGATTTGAATAAATCTGGCTTCATCAGTCTTCTGGCCTTGCTCACGTTCTTAAGCCTCTCTCATTGGTGACACAGAGCACTTAATACCCACCTCCTGTCACAGCCTTGCACATTCAGCATGAAAGTGTATGTGCAGCATGTAGCTCAGTGCTGAGTTTGTGGAAACTGTCCAATGCATGGAAGCTGCTCTTGAGATTTGTGACATTTGGAATAATATTAATTTCAAAGGAATGGGGTCATCAAGGATACTTAATATTATTAGAGTAGAATTTAGTTTGGCAGACTTAGAAATTTATCCTATATCCTGAGATAACCATAATTTGTATCTTCCAAAGCCAAATGAGAAATAGGCATTTTTTTCCCATTGGCATCCTGTTGTGTGTGTGTGTGTGTGTGTGTGTGTGTGTGTGTGTGAGAGAGAGAGAGAGAGAGAGAGAGAAGAAGAAGAAGGAGGAGGAGGAAGAAGAGGAGAAGGAGGAGGAAGAGGAGGAGAAGAAGAAAGAAAAATTGCAGTTTCCATAACTGAGTTGAAAGTGAAGCTTAGGCAGGCAGGTGGTGCATGCTTATAATCCCTGTACTTGGGAGGCTGAGACAGGAGGATCGAAGGTTCAAGAACAGCCTTAGCAAGGTAGTGAGACTCTCATCAAACTAGCGAGACCCTGTTTCAAAATAAAAATTTTAAAAATAGGGCTGGAGGTGTAGCTCAGAGGTAGAATGCCCCTGGGTTCAATCCCTAGTGCCTAAATAAATAAATAAATAAATGTAAGAGGAAAGAAAAGAAAAGCTTATTTGCTACAACTGGAGGCAAAGAACAGCCTTTATTAGTTCAAAATGCCTTGGAATCTGATAGGTAGAATTTCTTCTCCAGTATGGTTAATAGGAGCTGTTGGATTTTTCCCACAGTTTGTGTTATTTGTGTGTTAATATGTCTCACATAACTGACTGTAAACAAAATACTGTCAACTGTTGCAGTTATTCATGAAGTTTTCTTTAGAAGGCACCGACCTTTCGTGTTCGGTTCATTTTGAAAATTATCCTGATTCTGTTCTCTGAAAGCTTTTCATTTTTGCAGAAGCCAGTTTCAGACTGTAATTAAACTATACGTGTTATTGGGGTTAGCTTAGTAATTTCTCATTTATGTGTTTCTCTTTTGTTGAACAAGATGATTTTTTTCCAAAGTACTTCTTTTTTTTTTTTTGCGGTACTGGGGGTTGAACTCAGGGGCATTCTACCTCCGAGCTTCACCTCCAGACCTATTTTTTATTCTTTATTTTGAAACCGAGTCTCACTAAGTTGCGGAGTGCCTCACTAGGTAGCTGAGGCTGGCCGCGAACCCAGATCCTCCAGTCTCAGCCTCCCGAATGCTGGGATTACAAGCGTGCGCCACCACGCCCAGCTCTCCAAAGTACTTCTAAGCCTGAATTTCTGAGTACCTTTCTTTACTCTGTCCAGTATTTAAAAATGAGCATGGAAGAACATGAGTAACTTTTGGCAGTGCCCTGTGTCTTTTTCCTAATGGTATCATGCGTGTCTTTCACATCAGAACACACTGCTGCAGCAGCTGGGAGTTGCTCCTTTTTCCGAAGGCCCTTGGCCGTTGTACATTCACCCTCAAGGCCTCTCTGTGCTTTCACGTCTCCTGCTCATCTGGCAACATAAAGCTGGCACACAAGGTGATCCTGATGTCCCCGAATGCCTTAACGTTTGGGACAGGTAAGATAACTCCAAGAGAAGGTCTGTAGAGAAGGTTACTCCCTCTTTGTTTGCCTGACTTCATTGTAGTCAATCTGTAGCTTTGAGTTGCTACTCTTAATTTGTTTAGAGTAAGAAGGGTGGAAGAGTGATGGGAGAGTTATGGGAAGGTGTGTTATTAAATAAACAAGTATACCTACTGTGGTTTAGAAACGGAATCTTCCTGTAGCACATGGGGGATTTGGTTATAATGATTGGAAAGAACCTGAATCCTGAACATCACCAATTTTACCCTGACCTGGTTTTTTGAAAGAGAAGTAGCAGAGAAGCCAACTCTCTATCCTTGGTTATTTTGCTTTCAATATGAAACCATTTAGAGTGACTTGCGGTCTTTTTGGATAAATTTTAAAGAATTTCTTTCCTTGGGGGAAGCTCAGATTAATCATCTAAATCCTCCTTAGATGGACCTGTATTTGCCATTTTTGTTTACATGGTTAGAAGTCTTCAAAGCAGTTTGTTTTCCTAAAAGGCTTTACTTTTCTATTCCCCATCCTAGGATCAAATAGCTCAAATGTTGGATTTGAGAAATCATAAACCTCCTTGAATGCCAGAGGCCTACTATATTTTTCCTGGTGGAATCTTGCAAAAATGCCAGGAGCTGGCGGGGGCAGGGGTGTTGTGAAGGAAGGGTGCCCTTATTAAAATACAAATCTCTTTCCTAATAGCCAAAGGCAATAGAAACATTTGGCTATGTGTTATTTGCATTCTTTTTTTTTCGCATAAAAGTTCTCCTGACAAATTCGTAGATATTATAATTTCTGATTTATTTATTGTGGTACTGGAGATCATGCCTAGGAGCATTCTACCTCCAAACAACACCCCCACCCCTATTTTATTTTATTTTTATTTTTATTTTTATTTGTTTTGAAACAGGGTCTCACTAGGTTACTGAGCATCTTGCTACATTGATGAGGCTGTCTTTGAACCTGAGATTCTCCTGTCTCAGCCTCCCAAGTACTGGGATTACAGGCAGGCACCTCCATGCCCAGCTGATTCATTTTTAACTAATATCATACAGCGATTATAGCCTCTGCTGTAAACTATCAAAACAAGAATAAAATTATAGAATATGGGGCTAAGGGTGTAACTCAGTGGTAGGTTTCCTGGGTTCAATGCACAAAGAAAAAGAGGTTTAACTCTTCCAGCACTGGACCTTGTAATCCTGGGGAATTTGGGTCATTTCCTCATTAGGCATGCTCTTTCCCTTTCTGTGTGGTAGGTTTTTGTCAACAATGAAGCAGAATGCCCTGCAAGGAGTGGTGCCCAGTGAGACAGAAGATCTGAACATTGAGCACCTGCAGCTTCTGCTCCTCATTTTCCATCACCTCTCTGAGAAAGGCCGCCGGTCCATACTGACCATGTTTGTCCAGATCATCCAGGAACTCAGCGTCAGCATGGATGCCCAGATGCGCTCTGTGCCTCTTGTCCTGGCTCGCCTGCTTTTGATCTTCGATTATCTGCTTCATCAGTACTCCAAAGCTCCTGTGTATCTATTTGAACAGGTACAGACCGACTCTTTCTGCTTTACCATTACTGAGAGTTTTGTTCCTCTCAGGAGTTACCATGCAGTGTTGAAATGACCTGTTCACTTTAGGTTCTAGATGTTTGATATAGGTTTATAGGTAGTATTAGGAAAGCCACCAAGATTTGCACATGTGCACTTGTGCTTTATATTTAGCCAGAAGTGATAAATGTAGGTTACTTGATTTAATACATTTGTTAATATTGGATCATAGGCTTTGTTCACAGGTGTTCTTTTTTTTTTTTTTTTTTGCGGTACTGGAGATGGAACTCAGGGGCATTCTACCTCCAAGGTATACCCCCAGCCCTATTTTTTATTCTTTATTTTGAAACAGGGTCTTACTAAGTTGCGGAGTGCCTCACTAGGTAGCTGAGGCTGGCCTCCAACCTGGATCCTCCGGTCTCAGCCTCCCGAATGCTGGGATTACAAGCGTGCACCACCACGCCTGGCTACAGGTGTTCTTTTTGAATGACCCTGTCTAACCTGTGTCTAGCACTGTGCCCAGAGCACTGGCCTTCAATACGTATTTGTTGGTGTGGTTGAAGGATGGTCAAACAGTAAATTTTATCGATTGATAAAGTCCTTTGTAAGGATTCAAAATGAGGATTAGAGGGCAAGTTAAGAGTTACCATGTTCGGCATTTCTTGGAATGTTATGCTGAGCACTTTTCCTGATGTGCTCTATCAAACATTATTTTCTAAGAGAAGTCAGAAAAATCTTTAAAATTTTATTTTGGTTTGTGAATTTCCAAGGTTTGATAGCGGTTATCGTGCCTGGAGTGAAAAGCAAAATAGTGAGTATGTACCCTTCTTAATTTGAGTATTTCTGTTTTAAAGGTGCAGCATAACCTGCTGAGTCCTCCTTTTGGGTGGGCAAGTGGATCCCAGGACAGCAACAGCCGCCGGGCAGCCACTCCTCTCTATCATGGGTTCAAAGAAGTAGAAGAAAACTGGTCCAAGCATTTCTCAGCAGGTCAGAGAAAATATTGTCAAGATGAAACTGATTTACTGATTCTTGTTGGCAGGGTTGAATTTGAAGCTTGGAGACTCCTAGAGAATCTCTGGCCAGTTGCTTTAGTCTACTTCCTAATGGGTGGTAAATCACCCGTGGATTTAAAACAGTTCTAGAAATTGACTCCTAGATAACTCACATTTGTTGTTTTAAGAAATTGACATGTTGGAATTAGGAATCCTCTTGTCTGGTTCTAGGGTACAGTGTATGGATTCTTGTATCTATAGGTGTTTAAATTTAATTTTATGGTTCTCACCCACAAACTAAATTTCCTTTTGGGTCTTGCTGATATACTATGCTGAAACTCATGGGAACATAATATTCTTGCTACTGTTTCTTTCTTTCTTTTTTTCTCTACCTCTGAGCTACAGCCCCAGCCCTATTTTTTAATCTTTATTTTGAAATAGGGTCTCACTAAGTTGCGGAGGGCCTCACTAAGCAGCTGAGACTGGCCGCGAACCTGGATCCTCCAGTCTCAGCCTCCCAAATGCAGGGATTTACAAGCATGTGCTTATTGTCATTGTTTTTTTCCCCCCTGTAACTGGGGATTGGACCCAGGGGCATTCTACCTCTGAACTATGCCCCCAGCCCTGTTTTTTATTCTTTATTTTGAAATAGGGTCTCACTAAGTTATGTCACTTAATTAGCTGAGGCTGGCCACAAACCTGCAATCCTCCTGTCTCAACCTCCCAAGTACTGGGATTATAAATGTGCACCACCATGCCCAACTTTAGTAGTTGCAATTCTTAACAAAATGTTTCTTGGATTTTTTTTTTCCCTTTTTCTTTTTGCAGTACTGGGGATTGAATACAGAATCATGTGCACTGCCTTTGAGCTACACTCCCAGCCCTTGGGTTCATTTTTAGTGTTTTCTCTCATCCAGAGATTTAGTAGATATTTTCATGAAGCCTTAGTACGAGTTTAGTGTCATCTTTTATTAGTTAGCTCCTTTGCTACTGGGAAAATAGCATGTTTGTTTAATCTTTTAGTCTAATGATACAATTGTGTTGATTAACTTGGTTGTAGAGCACCTTAGTTGACCCTGTCCCATGGGACATTTGCTAGTGTCTGGAAACAGTCTTGGTTGTCACAGCTTGATGGAGTGGTGCTGTTGACATCACTCGACAGAGGTCAGCAATGCTCTTAAACCTCCTACAGTGCATAGGGCAGCCTGTCACAGGAAATAATTATCTGGCCCCACATGTCAGTAATGCCAGGGCTAGGACACCTTGTTCTAAATTTTTTTTTTTTAATTTTTATGTTTTATGCCTGTTAGACTGAGTTGAGAATGAAACTATTCATTTAATAAGCACATTATTTTCCAGATGCAGTCCCACAACCCAGATTCTACTGCGTCCTGTCCCCAGAAGCCTCAGAGGATGATTTGAACCGACTTGATTCTGTGGTACTAGAAATTTTAAAACCCCATTTTACATGTTGGCTGTATGGTCACCACCAAATCCTTATGTCACGGGGAAAGGGAATGACTTACTTTTTGTAATGAGGGAATTTTGTCTTTTAGGATTTGAGCTTCTGCTAGAGGAACAATGTTACTTGGAGTTTTATTTCCTGGGTTGCACCTTTGCTTTAGGTGTTGTCACCTCTGAAACTTACTTCTAAAGACTGTTTTTGTTATATATTTTAATGGACAAAAGTTGCCTTACTCACTTGCTCTAAAGCCTGTAGTATTGAGCTCACCGTGGTCCACAAACCAAGTGAGATCTCAGTGTGGAATCTGCTTCAAGGAGAAATCAAAAAGTATAATGGGTAGTTTTGTCAATTCTGAGTTTAAGTGACAGTATAGGAGTAGCAGGAAAATGTATTTCAAAAAATAAGAAATGATTGTCTTTGTTTCTTGATATTAGGCATGTGAGGTTCTTTACTCCAAGCCTGTTAAGTATGATGAGCTTTACACTG
This sequence comes from Graphiurus murinus, assembly GCA_004027655.1. Lineage (NCBI taxonomy): Eukaryota > Metazoa > Chordata > Mammalia > Rodentia > Gliridae > Graphiurus > Graphiurus murinus. The sequence goes on along the minus strand of PVLC010000561.1, from coordinate 192,269 downwards.
CACTGACAGCCCTGCTTGCGGCTGGGTCCCAGCTTGATACAGTCAGGAGGAAGGAAAACAAGAATGTAACTGCTCTGGTAAGACCATGGAAGCCTGGGGAAAGTTTGGGCTGTGCTTGATAATTCTTAGATAATTTCTACCCGGAATTTCCTTCTGTAATCTCAACAGTTGATTGAATATCTGTTTGCAAAACTGATACTTTACTATTTCTGTGTCATTTGAATAGCTATGTGCACTGTAGAGACAGTTTTGTCATTTTTTCCATTAGCACTGAGGGAAATATGACTTTCAGGATTAGTGGCCACTCAGGAGCTTTGTCTTCTGTGACTGCTGGTTGATGTGTTGAGGTTGGCGGCCTCCACACTTGAGGTTTTTCTGTGGTCCAGTGAATGTGTCTCTATAGTTCTAGAAGCCACACCAGAAGTTATAACAGTCCAATTCCAGGCACAACAAAGGGCTTGCTGGTTATAGGCAAATTATTGGTGGGGAGGCAAATATCTCATAGCATCCCTTTTGACCTATGAAATGTGCAGAGTATCAACAAATATATGTGTGTTTTACCATTTGGTATGCTCTCTAGAAAGATTTGGAGAGCAGAATTGAGGGCTAAATCTTAATTGAAAATATGGATGCCAAGCCAGGCGTGGTGGCGCACACTTGTAATCCTAGCATTCGGGAGGCTGAGACTGGAGGATCCCGGTTCGCAGCCAGCCTCAGCTACCTAGTGAGGAACTCCGCAACTTAGTGAGACTCGGTTTCAAAATAAAGAATAAAAAATAGGGCTGGGGGTGTAGCTCAGAGGTAGAATGCCCGTGAGTTCAAACCCCAGTACCTCAAAAAAAAAAAAAAAAAAAAATACGGATGCCACACAGTCCTACTTTTGCTTTTCCTTGGTACTGGATATCGAATCCAGGGGCATTCTACTTCTGAGCTACACCCCCAGCCCTTTGTATTTTTTTTATTTTGAAACAGCTAAGTTGTTGAGGGTCTTGCTAAGTTGCTTAGATGGGCTTCCAACCTGCAGTCCTCCTGTCTCAGTCTTCCCAGTGCTGGGATTACAGGTGTGAGCCATCACACCCAGCCACAATTCTACTTTTGAAGTTGGATTTGGAGCAGTTCTTACTGTTAGGGACCTCTTGGGGTCATAACACGTACTACCTTTATGAACACTCTGATTGCTTTCTCCAGGAGGCCTGTGCTCTTCAGTATTACTTCTTGATACTATGGAGGATCCTAGGAATTTTGCCACCATCAAAGACTTACATGAACCAGCTGGCCATGAACTCACCTGAGATGAGTGAATGTGACATCTTACATACTTTACGATGGTCATCCCGCCTCCGGATCAGCTCCTATGTCAACTGGATAAAGGTATCACAGTGGAACACAGAGCTTGCTGTAAAGGGGTATTCATAGCTGACATGCTCTGTGCTTACAGGGCCTTTTAAATTTAAAGTTAATGAGAGGTTTAGACTCTCCATATTGATCTCTAAAACCTTTTTTTTTTTTTTTCTGTCCTTCCAGGATCACCTTATCAAACAGGGAATGAAGGCTGAACATGCGGGCTCTCTCATAGAACTGGCATCCACCAAGTGTAGCTCAGTGAAATATGACGTTGAAATTGTAGAGGAATACTTTGCTCGACAGGTGTGCTAGTGTTGGAACTATAATGATGACTTGCTTTTACCACAGCCTTTTCCCACAGCTAATTAATATCCTGGGTATTTTTAAAGATCTCATCATTCTGTAGCATCGACTGTACCACCATCTTGCAGCTCCATGAAATTCCTAGTCTGCAGTCCATCTACACCCTTGATGCTGCCATCTCGAAGGTCCAGGTCTCTTTGGATGAGCATTTCTCTAAGATGGCTGCAGAGACCGATCCTCATAAATCATCTGAGATCACCAAGAACCTGCTTCCAGCCACGCTCCAACTCATTGACACCTATGCATCGTTTACTAGGTGTGACAAACTGCCCACCTGAGATGTGCAAGTACTGCTCACTGCCCAGCTCCTCCAGGGACTCTGAAGTTTATATCTTCCGTTATCACCTTAAGCCCCCTTTTCTTTTTAGAATTTTACTTGTAGGGTACAAAGAAAGATAACATAATTTATAAAAAAAACACCATCTTGCTTTCATTAACTGAGATGAAATCCTTTCAGTGCATTTTAAATTTTGTAGAATTTAGTAGGCAGAGCCGGGTGTGGTGGCGCACGCTTGTAATCCCAGTACTTGGGAGGCTGAAACTAGAGACCAGCCTCAGCTACTTAGTGAGGCCCTCCACAACTTAATGAGACCCTGTTTCAAAATAAAGAATTAAAACTAGGACTGGAAGTGTAGCTCAGAGGCAGAATGCCCCTGGGTTCAATCACCAGTACTGCAAAAAAAAAAAAAAAAAAATTAGGCAGAAAAAAATTCTCAATGAGTTAGAGATGATTTTGAAAAATTTTGCTCTTTCTACAACAAATATTGTAAATTATATGTCTTATAGACTATGGTCTGCAAATGATATTTAAAATATATATTCCCATTTTATACATATATAAAATTGGAAGATTATTTACAAATTTAGATTTCTGGTTTTTCTTAAACTGGAAGAAATGTCAAAACTAGACCTGATTTCCCCCATGACAATAATAGATTGGAGTGGAGGAGTGGCTTCCCCTTGCAGTGACTCCCACCTTTTCTTCTGAAGCTTATTTACTTTATCTGGTCCCTGTAGGATCTTGCTATTCAGTTCATATTTTGTGGGGCTTTTATGATGACAGCAGCCAGGATCATTATGAAAGTTGACTAACTTTGTCTTCTAGTGTGAATATCTTGCAGCATTGATTGGGCTATTGATTGAGGTGGGGTTTTTTGAACAAATATGAACAATAAACATAAGTGACAGATATGAGTGCCTGCTGTATGCCAAGGGCTCTTCTTGGTGCAAGGGATATAGCAGTAGCCAAAGCGACTAGGTTATTGCCCTCAGGGAATTTCTAGGCTCCAGTCTTGTCTACTAGGCCAATATTTAGTAAATCAAGTTGTTAATATATATTCCTGGACAACTAAGTTTAGAAAATGTAGGGTAAATTAAAGTTAAACAGGTTTTCTTTTTTTTCTACTATAATACTTATCAGAGCCTTTGATATATATGTTGCTGATCTTCAAAGGTGAGGGAAGGAGGATTGATACTGTAGTCATTGGTTCCCAAATTTATTTGTCATAGAATGATGTTTTGGGAGCATTTTAGAAGATGGGATATTCTTTGGGAAACAACTACTCACTGGAATTCTTAGGAAGGGGCTGGCCCTGTCAACTATATTTGATGTTAGGAAACTGAGATATAGCTTTTCAACTTCTCTGGGTTAGATGGGATTAGATTCTTACAGCTTCTCCTATCTTCTTTTTTCCTTCAGAGCCTATTTGCTACAAAACTTCAGTGAAGAAGGAAACACTGAAAAACCTTCCAAGGAGAAACTGCATGGCTTTGCTGCTGTTTTGGCTATTGGTTCTAGTAGGTGCAAGGCAAATACTCTGGGTAAGTGAGAGAGTACGCTTTTGAATAATGCCGTTACTATTAATCTTCTCTCTCTAGCTGTTGCTGTTGTTTACAATTTACTGTAGCCTTTTTGTGTGTCAAGCATTTACATAGGTATATCTATTTTTATCCTCACAGTAATCCTGTGAAGTATTATTGTCTCCTTTTTACTTATTAGGAAATAGCTTAGAGAAGTTTATTTGCAAATCTTGTATCTTGCAAATAATGGAGCTGGCGTCCAAACTAAGATTAGTTGGTCCAAAGCATGAGGCTGTTTTGCCATTATTACAGATCTGTGTTTTTTTAATTTATAGAGATTAGGAAGATGACCAACTTTATAGTCACTAGAATCATCTCCCCGAGTTATGAATGATCTGGTAGAAATTTAGTTTGGAAAATCAAAGGACTCAAGGATTGGAGTTGGTGCAGAAAATTACCTTTTAAAATTTATGGCCATTTGTGTTTTCCTTAATGTCAGGTTTTAAATGCTCTTAATATTCTGAGTCTCACTGAATATTGCTTTACTGAATGCTGTTCATAATGTGCATTGATGATCCCTGGCCTCAAGACTTATCTTTAGGAGAAAAGAGATGAAAGCGGTATCTGCCCATAGGAGTGGATCAGATGTTCAGTAGTGATTTTAGACTGTCTTGCTAAAATGACCCCCCCCCACACACACACTTTATTTTCAGTTGTCTTCTTTACTTGCAAGATTACAAAGTGTGCATGATGGGAAATGAAAACCTTACAATTGAAATTGTTGGCTATTAAACAGTTATCTGGGTCTTGGACCAGTACTACTAAGCTGTCTTAGTAATTATTTTGACAGCCTGGGCTATAATGTTTCTTTTTGGGCTTGGCTTTTAAAATGCTTCTTGTGATGATTGCTTGTCTTCTCTGTTGCCTGCAGGTCCAACACTGGTTCAGAATTTACCGTCACCGGTACAGACTGTATGTGAGTCCTGGAATAATATCAACACCAATGAGTTTCCCAACATTGGATCCTGGGTGAGTCCCTGTGTGTTCTAGGGGTATAATGTTGTGCACTCGCCATTGTGTGTTCTGTTCTTACTCTTTAGGCTTAAACATGCTATGAAGAGACCTTCATATGTTGCAACAGTAGTTGCTATGGCTGAATCATTAATCAGTACATTTAATTATTCAAGTGACTCTCATGTCGTCCTTCCCTCCCCCCCCCTCAGTACTGGGGATTGAACCCAGGGACATTCTACCTCTCAGCTATACCTCCAGCCCTATTTTTTATTTCTTATTTTGAAACAGGGTCTCACTAAGTTGTGGAGGGCCTCACTTAAGTAGCTGAGGCTGGCTGCAAACCTGTGATCCTCCTGTCTCAGCTTCCCAAGTAGTGGACCACCATGTCATGTGGTCCTTTTGCTTAGAGAACACACTGCTTTATTTCTCTGAGCTTTGGTTGCCTTTACCTGTAAATATGGGGATGTGATGATTAAAGGTATTAGATGTGAAGTGCCTAGCACATTACCTGGCATGTGAATTCGCAATATTAACTCTGTTTCCTTTCCTGTTTCAGTTATGGGTCAGGAACTTGCTCCCTTTGTCATGATTTTACGGGGTACCTTTTCATTTTCTCTAGGCTTTTAGATGCTATTGAATTTCTTGTCTGTTTACTTGATCTTTCTGGGTGCTTTACTCACACTGCCTCTATTAATAGATTATTGTGTTATTAAGGTTCTTTGGAAAAGCAAAGTATTATAATCTTGTTATCCCCACTTTATAATTGTTAACTATTTATGTCACCCAGAGCTGTACTGCAAGGATAATTATGATCTTTGTAATAGAGATCAGATGCATTGCAAAATCCAGATCTTTCTCAGTCATTACAAACAATAGTTTTACAGTGAAATATAGTACATTATATGTTCTAATCATTTGGAATTGGTACTGGGTATTTAGTTAACTTTCTACTAGTTAGAATCTATGACCTGCCTCCTTCCCCCACCCAACTTTCCATCCCATATAGACTGAGTGGAGACCACTGTTTATAACCCTCAGCAGGGTCTTAGTTTATGTCAGTTTTTTTTTGTTTTGTTTTTGTTTCTTTTTTCCTTCCACACCAGAGAATTTTATCTAGGGTAGAGGATCTATCCATTCATATATGATCTATTTCCTTTCAGCGCAATGCCTTTGCAAATGACACCATTCCTTCTGAAAGTTACATCAGTGCTGTGCAGGCTGCTCACCTGGGGACTCTTTGTGGCCAAAGTCTGCCCCTGGCTGCTTCTCTGAAGCATACCCTCCTCTCACTGGTCAGGTTGACTGGTGATCTGATTGTGTGAGTACCCAGTAACTAGCCCTCAGTGCTCTTTATGTCTGTGTTTTGTGGCTGAAGGAGGATAATGAAAGTATCTATAACTGCATAGTAATGTTTTTCTCCCCTCCCCCTCCCCCCTCCTCCCCTCCCCTCCCCTCCCCTCCCCTCCCCTTCCCTTCTCCTTCTCTCTTTCTCTCCTTCACTCCCTTCCCACTGGAGATTGAACCCAGGGCCATTCTACCCTACTAGTGTTTGTTTTTAAACAGTGTTTTCTATTTAGTGTTTGTTTTTAGACAGCGTCTCACTCGTTTGTTGAGAGTCTTGCTAAGTCGCTGAGACTGGTCTCAAACCTGCGATCCTCCTGTCTCAACCTCCCAAGTACTGGGATTACAGGCATATGCCACCATGCCTGGCTAATAATGCTTTTCTTGTAGTCATTGTTAGCGAAAAGAAACCGTTGCTTCAAGAGTAGAGGATAAGTACTTAACCTGGAAAGATTTTTAAAAATTCAGATCTGAAGGGCTACAGAGGACTACTTCTTCTCTGTCTCTGTGTATTCAGAAAAGGCAAACTGAAGCCGGGCATTGTGGCGCATGCTTGTAATCCTAGTACTTGGGAGGTTGAGACAGGAGGATTGCAGGTTCTCGGCCAGCCTCAGTTACTTAGTGAGGCCCTCCGAAACTTAGCAAGACCCTGTTTCAAAATAAAGAATAAAATACAGGGTTGGGGGTGTAACTGAGACAATGCCCCTGGGTTCAATCCCAAGTACTGTAAAAGAAAAAAGACAAACTGGCTTTAAACCGTATTGTGATTTGGAGATGCTTTGGGTTTAAATTTCTAAAGTGATAGTGATAGATTACTCAACAGTGTTTCTCCAGATCATTGTGGGAGTTAAAGTCTGCCATGCCAAATAGTGCAGGCTATCAGAGGAACAATTTGTCTGTGTAGGTCATGAGTAAAATCATATGTTAAGTTGCTTTAAAAGTTGTCCGGAAACCCGGTGTGGTGGTGCACACTTCTAATCCCAGTACCTGGGAGGCGGAGACAGGAGGATTTGGGTTCACAGTCAGTCTCAGCTACTTAGTGAGACCCTATTTCAAAATAAAGAATTAAAAATAGGACTGGGGGCATAGCCCAGAGGTAGAATGCCCCTGGATTCAATCCCCAGTACCGGGAAAAAAAAAAAAAAAGTTGTCCAGAGCCAGGCATGGTGTTACATACTTGTAATCCTAGTATTTGGGAGACTGAGACAGTAGAATTACAAGTTCAAGGCCAGCATCCACAACTTAGGGAGATCTGTTTCAAGATAAAAAAATAAAAGGCCTGTGAGAGCCGGGCGTGGTGGCGCACGCTTGTAATCCCAGCATTCGGGAGGCTGAGACCGGAGGATCCGGGTTCGCAGCCAGCCTCAGCTACCTAGTGAGGCACTCCGCAACTTAGTGAGACTCGGTTTCAAAATAAAGAATAAAAAATAGGGCTGGGGGTATAGCTCGGAGGTAGAATGCCCTTGAGTTCAATCCCCAGTACCGCCAAAAAACCCCAAAAAACCAAAAAAAAAAAAAAGGCCTGTGAGTATAGTTCAGTGGTAGAGTCCCCCTGGGTTTAAGTCCTGGTATCCACCTCCTCCCCCCACAGCCCTCTCCTCAATAAATACTTGAGTGACTCTAACTCTGCCTTGCAGAGTTTTGGAGGAAACCGTTCACTTAACCTGGTTCTGTTTTCTTTGCTGAAGGTGGTCAGATGAAATGAACCCACCACAAGTCATTCGGACCCTGCTACCCCTTCTCTTGGAGTCGAGCACTGAGAGTGTTGCTGAGATCAGTAGCAACTCCCTGGAACGCATCTTGGGCCCTGCAGAGTCTGATGAGTTCCTGGCTCGCGTTTATGAGAAGCTGATCACTGGTTGTTACAACATTCTGGCCAATCATGCAGATCCCAACAGGTGAGCGTCTGGAGGAGGGCAGTCAGCTTCCTGTGACCTGCTGCTCCCGCTGTCAGTGAGATTCACCACCACTGCCGTCTTTGTGTCACTAACTGTTGGCATGCTGCTATTATGCAGAAATACTGTGCTTTTGTGCATTTTGCATTCATGTGGAAATATGTGAAGAGTTATTTGGAATCCTTTTTTGCAATTAATTCTTAGAAATAATGTTAAAAAATGGAAGGCTTAAATATGCTCAAATTTGGAGACTTTAAATAATTCCACAAATGATTATTGAGTGTTTTGCTAGGTGTGATAAGGTGTACAGAGGAGCCCTGTAAAATTAGTTTGTAATGTTTTTGTGACTATACTAAATTTAGGGTGGCTTGTGAAATTAGGTCTTATTGCATTATTTGGCCTTGATAGTTTAAGCCATATTGATATAGATACAAGTCATAAAAAACAGTCATGTTGCACTTTTACCTCATTGAGAAGTATACAGAGAAGGGATCCAAGTGTTGAAATTTCCTGTATAGTGTTGAGGAGTCCAGGTTTTCATCAGAATTCCTTCTTTTTTTTTTTTTTTCCTTTCTCTAGTTTTCTTTTTATTCTTCTATCTTTTTGGGGGGGTGGGGCGGAGGGTGGGCTTTTTTTTTTTTTTTTTTTTTTTTTTTTTTTTTTTTTTTTTTTTTTTTTTTTTTTTTTTTTTTTTTTTTGGGGGGTTGGGGGGGAGGGTGGGTTTTTTTTTTTTTTTTTTTTTTTTGGAATTGGGGATTGAACTCTGAGCGTCACCCATATCCCTTTTTTAAAAGTTTGAAACAGTGTCTTGCTGTGTTGTTGAGGCTACCCTCAAACTTTCTATCCTCTGGTCTCAACCTCTTAAATATTGGGATTACAGGTGTACACCACTATGCCTGCCTTTTTTTTTTTTTTTCCCAAATGAGGAATTTGAAGCCAGGTACAGAGGTGCATGCCTGTAACCCCAGTACTTGGGAGGCTGTGACAGGAGGATCACAGCTTCAAGGTTAGCCTCAGCAACCTCTTTGAGGCCCTCTGCAACTTAATGAGACCCTGTTTCAAAATAAAAAAATAGGGCCGGGGTATAGGTTAGAGGTAGAATGTCTCTGGGTTCAATTCCCAGTACCAAAAAAAAAAAGGGAATTTCAGACAATTTAGCTATGCAGAAATGAATGGGTCAACATTGCTGACTGAATCTGGATTTGTCCTCTGGGTTTTGGGTGCCTTTCCTGCTTAATTTCCTATGGAAGAGGGTGATAAAATTGAGGTGCTGCTATTCATTCATTATACATTTATTGAACACCTGCTATGTGCCAGACTTCCTGCTATTATCTTTGACAAAATAAAACTGGACATTTCCCTCAATGTCTCATCGTAAACAAACAGGGTTTTTAAAGTCATTGAAATAGATCTTATTACTGGCAGTTAATTTTTCCTTTTGATCCTCAGTGGACTGGATGAATCCATCTTGGAGGAATGTCTTCAGTATTTGGAAAAGCAACTAGAAAGCAGCCAGGCTCGTAAAGCTATGGAGGAGTTTTTCTCTGACAGGTGAGGTGTATTTTGCATTATTCAGTCTGAGCGTTTTGTGAATGCCTCCTGAAAGCAAGGGGCTATGTGTGTTGATGTAGGTGTTCATTCTCAGGAAATACAAAGGCCTGTTTAGGTGTCTGTCCCTTGAGTATGTGGGTTAATTGCTGACTCCTTGAGGTTATTGATGAGGTGCTTGATTTCATGAACACTTTGTGCTATTGGTTCACAAGTGACCATCTTTCCTAGAGGAGATGAGATTGTGAAGAAATAGAAATGGATTCCTTTTATGTGAGACTTAATGTGATTCTTCTGTTTCCCTCCCTCCCACCTGCTAGTGGAGAACTTGTGCAGATCATGATGGCAACAGCCAATGAGAACCTCTCTGCTAAATTCTGTAACCGAGTCTTGAAATTCTTCACCAAACTCTTCCAGCTGAGTGAGTGACAGCTTTTAGTAATCTTCTTATGGGAACTTTGATGTCTGGCTAATACTGTGCCTATCTTCTGCCTGAGTTTAACTGCAGCATGAAAATACTAACAAGCTCTGGAGAGAATCCCTCTGAGGAAGTTTGGAAGGAAGTTGAAACTTGCTTGAAGCCTTTCCCCCTTTTCTGGCTCTCTTTTTCCCCTTTCTTGCTTTCCCCTGGCCCTTCTTCACTGACCCCTCTTGTTCTGTTTCTAGCGGAGAAGAGCCCTAACCCGAGCCTTCTACATCTCTGTGGCTCATTGGCGCAGTTGGCTTGTGTGGAGCCTGCACGCCTGCAGGCCTGGCTTACTCGCATGACCACATCACCCCCAAAAGATTCCGATCAGCTGGATGTAATTCAGGAGAACCGGCAGCTATTGCAGTTACTGACCACATACATCGTTCGGGAAAACAGGTAGAGCAATTAGAACAACTGTGTGTATGTCACGTGTCTTGACACTCCCAGAGATATGTCTTAGTGTTTTCAATGGTTCCATATTTTCCTCTTGCTAGACTCTAGAAATCTAGTATAACTTACTGATTTTTCCTGTGGAGCAACTTCTGGAATGACAGGGCTTGTCAGTTGCAACCTTAGTGAATGTTTTGGGCTCTAGTAGTCCAAATGGAAAGCTGGGTCTGATGTCTATAGTTATGGCCTTAATATTTAATTAAAACTTCTAACTGCTCTTATGAATTTGAAATACATAGTCAGATTCCTTTTGGTTACTCATCAATTTGCTTTTTCTTTTCTACCAGCCAAGTTGGGGAAGGTGTATGTGCTGTACTCCTGGGCACCCTGACCCCCATGGCAACAGAGATGCTGGCCAATGGTGATGGTACTGGCTTCCCTGAACTCATGGTTGTGATGGCTACCCTGGCCAGTGCTGGTCAAGGTGCTGGTCACCTTCAGCTTCATAATGCTGCTGTGGACTGGCTGGGCAGATGGTAAGATGATGAAACTGGAGGAACCTATCTATGGGTTTCCCACTTGGAGAAGAAAGGGACAATTGCAGGTCACTTTCTTTATAGAAACTTGAGGCAGGCTTGGTGGTGCACGCTTGTAATCCCAGTACTTGGGAGCCTGAGACAGGAGGATCACAGGTTTGCTGCCAGCTCAGCTACTTAGTGAGGCCCTCCTCAACTTAGTGAGACCCTGTATCAAAAATAAAGAATAAAAAATAGGGTTGGAGGTACAGTGCCCCTAGATTCAATCCCCAGTACCACACACATACACACACAAAAATAAATAAATAAATAAATAAACTTGAATGTCTACCTTGTTATTGAGGATTCAAGTGGTGCCAGTTACTCTGTTTAGTTCAGACTTTTCCTTCTTCCTCTCCTCCCCTCCATCCCCAGAAGCCCTTTACCACAGGGCTATACCACCAGTCCTTTTGGTTTTTATTTTGAGACAGTGTCTTGCTTGCTAAGTTGTCCAGGCTGGCCTGGAACTTATGAGCCTCCTGCCTTAGCATCTGTATTTCCTGGTATTTATCGGCATCTGTCACTGCACCTGACTTCACTATTTTCTTAATGGAGTCTCCTGTTTATCATTTCCGAGAAGTTTTAGGAAAGCATGCCAGAACACCTCAAGCTATGTAACTGTGTATTAACATAGCTTCCTGAGAATACTTTGTGCTTGTCCACAAATTGATTTAAGGCTCATGAAGATGTTTCCTTTCTTTGGTGCCTTAGGTGATTTTTGTTTTGTTTTGTTTTTGTCTTCCCCTCCTTTTTTCCCCCTTTTGGGACAGCAAGAAATACCTATCACAGAAGAATGTGGTCGAGAAGCTGAACGCCAATGTAATGCATGGAAAGGTAAGAGCAGCAAGGAGTAGCAGCAGCCAGGGAGTGGGGTGGGGAGATGATTTTCATCTCTGTGGTTGGGGGGAAGTCTCTCCTTTCCCTGTGGCTTTCCCTGGCTGGCCTACAGAGAGTAAAGGGATGATCTCAAGGACCTAGTAGTAACTGCTAACCGTGTGTATTCAGGCCTCTTCCAGGTGGCAAGAAGTGATAGGAAGGAAATGTTCTGGTAAACATCTAGCAGAATCCTTAAAACACAGTAACCTCCTGGTACTTTAAGGTGCTGATATGCTGTGAAAAACTATCTCCCTGCTCATGACCTGGATCTGTACACTCTGAGTCAGTGCTGCTTTGGTTACAGACTGCCCCCTCAGCTCCAGTCCAGGTGCTAGAATTGCCTAATATACCTGTAGGTTCAGGTCTCTGTGCTGAGAAAAAGCGTTAGAGATCGAAAGCTTGTATTCAGCAATTTCCCATGCTACCCAGCCCATGAACCTGACACTGTGGCTAGGAGTAGATAACTGGCCTCTGAGAAACACCACAATACCACTAATTTCTGTGTCCTTTCTTTATATCTTTGGCACTGAAATGTCCTCATACAGAGGAAGGAACGTAGAAATCTGAATTTGAGTTTTTTAGGGAAACATGAGCTACTTGTAATGGTTTGCTGGAAAAATTTCCTCTTGATCTCTAAAGTTATTCCTTTTCTTTTGTAGTAAATTATTTTTACTGATGGTTAAAAAATGCTGATAGGAAGAAATGCTAATGAGAACTTCTTTATACTTATAATCTGATCTTTTCTTGGATCATCTTAGTTTTTAATTTTACTCCATTCTCTCAATTTCAATTATACTTTATCTCACAAGATTGTAAGGAGTTAACTTTGTGCTTCAGAATGAATAAATATACGCTAATTCAGTATACTTTACTGATCAGCTACATACTTACAGTGGTAAGAACTGGAGAAATAGATAATTAAAACATGTTAGTTTTCTTCTGCTTTTTTTCTACTGTTCTTCTTTTGAGCTTTATTGGAAAGAGCTTGAGAAAATATAGTTAAAATATAGTTCTCCACGTTAAAAGGTGGAGAACTGAAGCTTCTGTGCATGCTGCTCTTCTCTTGTAGCACGTGATAGTCTTGGAGTGCACATGTCATATTATGTCTTACTTGGCTGATGTCACGAATGCTCTGAGCCAGAGTAATGGCCAAGGCCTGAGTCACCTGTCAGTGGATGGGGAAGAGCGAGCCATTGAGGTGGACTCTGACTGGGTGGAGGAGTTGGCAGTGGAAGAGGAAGATTCCCAGGCTGAGGATTCAGTAAGTGCTCTGTACCATCTGAAGTAACTTCTTAAACGCGTAAGCCTTTGGCACCCTTTTCCTGTTGCTTTCTTCCTGCTCACATGCCTAATACCAGACTTTGCTTTTCTAGACCTGCAGAGCCAGCCACAGGGATCTCATCTTTTTGAGAAGGGCCTTTTCAATAGACATATGCCTTTATTTTGTCCAGAGTTATTTATCTTGCCTTTTCAGACTTTGTATCCATAATAGAACTTTAGGGATGAATTCTTTGTGGGGATGGTGGGAACGCCCTTTTAGAAAAAAACATCAGGATTTATTTGTCTTTTAACCTTAATAAAATCCAAAGCCTGCACCCAAAGTTGCAACAGATAAGTCTTTCTAGGATGTTGAAGCAGGTGTGTTTTTTTATGAGTATCCCTGTAAAGGGACATGTTTCTGATTTAGACTTATTATCTTTGAAGGATGAAGATTCTCTTTGCAATAAGCTCTGCACTTTTACGATCACACAGAAAGAATTCATGAACCAGCATTGGTAAGAGTTTTTTCTCATAGGTAAGGGTTTGCTGGGCTGTGATTGTTGGCACGTCTAACTTTATTTGCTGGTTCTTGTTTTTTGTAGGTACCACTGTCACACCTGCAAAATGGTGGATGGGGTGGGTGTGTGCACAGTATGTGCTAAGGTGTGCCACAAGGATCATGAGATTTCCTATGCCAAGTATGGGTCCTTCTTCTGTGACTGTGGAGCCAAGGAAGATGGCAGCTGTTTGGTGAGAGATTTGGAACCTTCCCTGAGCCCTGAGAGGCACTTGTTAGTGATGGCAATATTGAAGTCAAACTAGAAAATTCCCACATCTCCTCCTCTTAAGTGGATACTAGGTCCACCTAGGTCAAGAATATGTTCTTGTTCTGTTATTGATGGTTTATACAATTGTGACTTGTGCACTTCACTTAGAATAGAGCTCACAGACTCCATAGAGATCTTGCAGTCAGTTTTTCCCAAGACCTTTCCGTAATTTCAGATGTTATAATCAAGGCTCGATGCTACCAGTGGGCATGTTAGATATTAGATGACTACCATGAATTTAGGCTTTTGGATAACATGTACATGCTTAGCCAGTTTTCCTTTGGTTCTAAGATCTTAGGCAGTGTTTTACCCCTGCTTGTGGCAAGAACTTAGGGACGCTGATGTTTTCCTTCCCTAGGCACTGGTGAAGAGAACTCCTAGCAGTGGCATGAGCTCCACCATGAAGGAGTCGGCATTTCAGAGTGAACCCAGGGTTTCAGAGAGTCTGGTGCGCCATACCAGCACCTCACCAGCTGACAAGGCCAAGGTCACAATCAGTGACGGCAAGGCCCCTGATGACGAGAAGCCCAAGAAGAGCAGCCTCTGCCGCACAGTAGAAGGCTGCCGGGAGGAGCTACAGAACCAGGTGGCATACTGGTGGTCCCTAGTATTGTATACAGAGTTCAGAGCCTGACCAGTTAGTGTGAGAATCAGTAATGTACAAGGCTCCCCTTGAAACTTGTTTCTCCTTTCTCTAGGTTTACCCATTCTCACAAATACAAATAGTTGTCAGTCTCTAGGGAAGGATTTGTGACTGAAGAGTAGCAGGAGTATTTTGGGGCTTGGTGGGAGGGTAACTCTCAGTTACATAATACTCTAAAGCATCCTTTCTTGTTCGGGGTTCCTCATCTGAAGTCCAGAATGCAGAAAATACTTTGATTATTTTCCAGGTTTCCTCACTTTATATATGAGAAAGAAGATACCCTAGTATATATGTTGGGTGCCTTGGATCATTGTAGGATTTCTCTGGGACCCCTGATTTAGACATATTCCTCTAGAATCAGTAGCATAGTAGCATATTGACTGGAATCAAATCCAGGATTATGGAGAGAATGAGATGATGGCTAGGATATCTAACTGGAAGTGGTAAACTACATTTTCACAGTAGTTATTGTTAAGATTAGTATGAGTGTGACCCATTATTTTTGTCTTTTTTTTTTTTCACTCATGTATTTTGATTTTTCTCAGGCCAATTTCTCCTTCGCTCCTCTCGTGTTAGACATGCTCAATTTCCTCATGGATGCCATTCAGACCAACTTTCAACAGGCTTCGGCCGTGGGGAGCAGCAGCCGGGCACAGAAAGCCCTCAGTGAGTTGCACACAGTGGACAAAGTGGTTGAAATGACGGACCAGCTGATGGTAAGTGTGTCAGGGTTGTGAAGTTTGGTGGTTCTAGGAACTGGCGAGTTGACTAGAATACCAAAGTGTATGTACTTCGGAATGTACTTAGATATTAAAGGTGAAGCTAAAAAACATTGCAGTAGTGCTCATGACCCATAAAGTTGCTGACTTAAATTTTGCCAGATCAGTGAAAGAAAGATTCCATCCATTATCACCATTTTATAATTTAACATTTTATAAAAGACCAGTATATTGTATTAATTAACTTCAGCTTTATGAAAAATTCACCATACTGTTCTTATTGGAGTGATAGTAACTGACAAATTTACTCACATGTGCAAGGATTGGAAGTTGAAACCTATTGCTTTTCAATGGCTGAATTGTGCAGAGTGTCTGTCATGTGAATATTGTAAAAATCGACTTGATCTTACTTGCTTCGCTGCCTGCTTTCTCTGGTTCCCTTTTACCAGGTTCCCACCTTAGGCTCCCAGGAAGGTGCCTTCGAGAATGTTCGGATGAATTACAGTGGAGATCAGGGCCAGACCATACGTCAGCTGATCAGTGCCCATGTACTCAGGCGGGTGGCCATGTGTGTCCTCTCTTCCCCCCATGGGCGCCGCCAGCATTTGGCTGTCAGTCATGAGAAAGGCAAGGTGAGTCTTCCAGTCCCTTCCCACTTGTTTTAGGACATGTTTGTCTTAAATGCCAAGCAAAATGGAGAAGTGACATGCTCATAATAGATTCTAAGAATGCTTTGGGGACAGATCTTATTGAGCTTTTCTACTTGAACCCTGAGTTGTTTGGTTAGACTTAGAGCTGATATGACTAGGACAAAGGTTTTCTTTGTTTGGGGTAGGAGGTACTAAGGATTGAACCCAGGTGCATTCTACCTTTGAGCCACAGCCCTAGCCCTTTTTTATTTTGAAACAGGGTCCTATTAAGTTGCTGGGCATCTTACTTAGTTGCTGATGTTGGCCTTGAACCTGTGATTCCCCCTGTCTCAGCCTTCAAAGTACTGGGATTCAGATGTGAGCCAGTGTGCCCAGCTAGGCCAAAGAGTTTCTGATTAGCAAATATCCATTCAAAATACCCTTCATGCTGGATATGGTGGCACAAGCCTGTAATCCCAGTACTTCAGAAGGCTGAGACAGGAGGATTGTAGGTTCAAGGCCAGCATCAGTAACTTAATGAGACCCTGTTTCAAAATAAAAAATAAAAAGAGCTAGGCATGTAGCTCAGAGGTGGAATGCCTTTGGGTTCAATTCCCACTACCCCCCCCCCCCCCCCCAAAAAAAAAGAAAGGAAGAGTCCTTCATGTTCCTAGGAAAAGGCAGCAACCAGTAGGCACTTAGGATAGCTGGGCTTCCAGTCTTGTCCATATTGGTCACTCTGGAGGGCATAATCCAAGAGACAAAAGCCTTCATAGGGAAGACTTAGTATTCCTTATTTAGTTCTTCTTTTTCTTCCCAGCTCTCTAAGGACACAGGGAAGTTTATATTTTATAGAACTAGTAGAAGTTGGAAGAGTGCTAGGTAAGTTGAAAGTATTGATAATCTTTAAAACAGATAAAAAAAATAATTTCAAAAACAGTTTCATAGAAAAGTATAGTACATAGGAATGAATGAACTGTTTTTTGAAACAATTCTACAAAGAAAAGTTGGTTTCATCACTGATTTGTTATGTCTTCACTCAAAGGAGGGAATGAAAGACCATTCAAGTCTTCCAGGAGAAATAGAGGTTAATATTTGTCTAGAAGTTAGCTAAGAGACTTTTCCACCAAAAAAGCCTGTGAACTAACATTCCTACTGGTAGTTGCTCTGCATCCCGAGAAGACTAGGATTAAGAATAAACTGGTAATGTTTCTTCTGCAGATCACTGTTCTGCAGCTCTCTGCACTCCTTAAGCAAGCAGATTCCAGCAAAAGGAAATTGACTCTGACTCGCTTGGCTTCCGCCCCTGTTCCCTTTACTGTGTTGAGC
The DNA here is from genome assembly GCA_004027655.1 of Graphiurus murinus. Taxonomy (NCBI): domain Eukaryota; kingdom Metazoa; phylum Chordata; class Mammalia; order Rodentia; family Gliridae; genus Graphiurus; species Graphiurus murinus. The sequence goes on along the minus strand of PVLC010000561.1, from coordinate 175,247 downwards.
CTCACTGGAAATCCCTGCAAGGAGGACTACCTGGCAGTTTGTGGACTGAAGGTAAAAATCGTAATCCCGGTATGATTACCTGTGAATCCTAGTCATCTTGTCTCCCATTCTCAACATCACTTTCTTACTTGTTGTTAATGAAAACTTAATAGCCTTTAGAATGCAGAAAAAAAATCTTCCTTTGAACTTTGTCCAAGTCTTCCAGATCCTTTTCTGTTTGAAACAGTTAGTGTTCTGGTTATCTGAATAAGTTAATAGACAGTGTAAATACTATCTGAAGGCAGAGAATATTAGAGAAGAGAAGAAAACATGAAAACCCTGAAATGAGTTAGCCTACTTTCCAAATTGTCTTTTAACCATTTTGTTTTTTATCCATTTTGTTTTTTGTCCAGGACTGCCATGTGCTCACCTTCAGTAGCTCAGGTTCTGTTTCTGATCACTTGGTGTTGCACCCCCAGTTAGCAACAGGGAACTTCATCATCAAAGCTGTGTGGTTACCCGGTTCACAGACTGAGTTAGCAATTGTCACTGCAGACTTTGTCAAGGTACTGTTATAGTTCTAATTTGGTATCGTTCTGCATTTAAATCCAGAATGTCTTATCTCTGTTGTGTGCTAGCTTCTTCCTGTAATCAAAACTAAAAACCATAACATACTTTATTGCCTTTTGTCTTGATGCTAAGTAGGTAATTTCTGTCTGTAGGTAATGTGGAATTGATTGTTTCTACCCTTTCTGTACCAGTACTGTACTTGTTACAGAACTTGCTTATGTGCATTTCTTTCCTGTTTATTCCTTGGAGGAGGGGAGGTAAAAGCTATTTTGTTCATCATTATATGCTTAGTGCCTAACACTTAGATAGTGAATGCCCATTACTGACCAGTTTCAGCTATTAGAATTCATCTGAATCTTTTGGGGATGGGACTGAAATAGATGACCTTTTTTGGTCTTTCTTCCATCCTGCAGATTTATGACCTATCTGTTGATGCCTTGAGTCCAACCTTCTACTTTCTCCTGCCAAGCTCAAAGATAAGAGATGTTACCTTTCTCTTCAACGAGGAGGGAAAGAACATCATTGTTATAATGTCTTCAGCTGGGTACATCTATACTCAGCTCATGGAGGAGGCCAGCAGTGCCCAGCAGGGACCCTTCTATGTCACTAATGTACTGGAAATCAGTCATGAAGACCTGAAGGTTAGAGCATGTGTTATCAGTTCCTTCTGTCCCACATTTAATTAGTTTAGCAACCCCTCTGTTGTTGTTGTACTTCTAACTTTTTACCCAACAGGAAAAACTTCTGTCTTTCATGACTCAATTTGAATTTCCTTTATTCTCAAGGTATTTGTGAGATTTATCCACAGGGCTCTCATGCTTATAGTGTGGGAACACGTATTGTGATTTTAAACTCATAAGCAGCATAATCTGGAGGTGGGGAGCCAACACTACAGAAGAATCCAATGTACATGTGTGTCTTTCCCCTGCAGGACAGTAACAGTCAGGTGGCCGGTGGTGGCGTGTCTGTGTACTATTCCCACGTGTTGCAGATGCTGTTCTTCAGCTATTGTCAGGGTAAATCGTTTGCAGCCACCATCAGCAGGATGACGCTGGAGGTGTTGCAGCTCTTCCCCATCAACATCAAAAGGTGAGACCGAGGAGTGATTGTCCGCCTTCTGTATGCCCTTGTTCAACAGGGCTCTCCCCTCCCCTTCCAAGTACTGGTCCCTGTCTTGAATCTGGCAAAGCTTACTCTCCTCCAGCAGTCCTCCTTCCCTGCTAGGTATCTTTAGGAATCAAGCTGTATCCAGGGTTGGCACATTTGTCTCCCATCATGGAGACCCCAAGCTATAAGAGGTAGTTTAAACGGGGGAGGCGTCACTGTTCACAGAGGAAAACCTATAGACATGGCAGCAAATGTGATTTCAAATAATTACCAAGGTTTGAGAAGAAAACATAGAGTCACCTAGACATGTGTCCCCCCATTGTGCAGGATGAAAGTTTTTCTCCTATGCAGGAACTTACTTTACCAGTACCTGGAACATGGTGTCAGTACTGGAGGCCTGGCTGGAACTGGAGGAGGTAGAGACTTTCATCAGGTTTCCAGATAAGAGGGATATGTGAGGTAGTGAGTTTTATTTAGTCAGGAAGAAGACTATTAGGATCTCTTCTAGTCTTATTTGCCATTGAAGAACTATTATGGCACTTTCTCTAAGAATTCTCTTCTAGGAATTAACTGGTTTGGGATAAAATAAAATGGACACCAATTCACACTAACTTGATGTTCTTGGAGATCTTTATAGGACACTGGGTCATCAGTCTCAGGTACCTCTGTGGTCTTATGCAATTGATAGCCTCCCACCACAAAGGCCACCTGTTCCTCAGTCCATGGCAGCCTAGCAGTGGAGATTTTGAACAAGGATTCCTTTTGGGACACACATTGGAGTATATGAGTGTGTCCACAGCTTGGAATAAAACTTACCCAATGATAGTCTGAATCCTTGGCCAAGGATATTGTCCAGCTATATAGGTAGTTAGAAGACAGCCTTGGATCAAGAGAAGAGCTCTTTTTTGTGTGTGCGGTACTGGGGATTGAACTCGGGGGCATTCTACCTCCGAGCTATACCCCCTGCCCTATTTTTTATTCTTTATTTTGAAACCGGGTCTCACTAAGTTGCGGAGTGCCTCACTAAGTAACTGAGGCTGGCCGCGAACCCAGATCCTCCAGTCTCAGCCTCCCAAATGCTGGGATTACAAGTGTGAGCCAACACGCCCGGCTTAAGAGAAGAACTCTTAAACAGCGATCAACACCCTAACTGTGACCAATTTTGTTGATTGTAGTTCCAATGGTGGCAGTAAGACTTCTCCTGCCCTTTGCCAGTGGTCTGAGGTGATGAACCACCCTGGCTTGGTATGTTGTGTCCAGCAAACTACAGGTGTGCCACTGGTAGTTATGGTGAAACCAGACACATTCCTCATCCAGGAGATTAAGACTCTTCCTGCTAAAGCAAAGGTCAGTGCCAAAGTCTCCCATCACTTTGCTGTGAATTTGGTCTGTTTTTATCTATGAAACTTTTCTGTCTTTCAGTGGAGGCCTTTAGTCATTCCATTTCACCTAAACACCTTTTCTTTTCTACCTTTCTGCACTGTCAACTGACTATGAAGCCAGTTGTTTCTTTGCCTCATTATTTCTGTGGATTCTGAGCTATAGGTGTGGGAACTAACCCCTTCTTTGTCCCAAAGATCCAAGACATGGTTGCCATCAGGCACACAGCCTGCAATGAGCAGCAGCGGACGACTATGATCTTGCTGTGTGAGGACGGCAGCCTTCGCATTTACATGGCCAATGTGGAGAACACCTCCTACTGGCTCCAGCCATCCCTGCAGCCCAGCAGTGTCATCAGCATAATGAAGCCTGTTCGAAAGCGCAAGACAGCTACAATCAGTAAGGCTTCTTCTCAAAAGACTTGTGGGGAATGAGCATGGCAAACTTCTAGACAGTGACTGAATAGATCACTGTACATAGGTGTGAAGAAATGGTGGCTGTCCTGATTGCACACTTGGTAAAGCCAGAGATAAATAGGTGCTAGCCAGTTTCAGAAAGCAAAGGTCTGATGGCAAGTGCCCGTTGGCTATCTGCTGCAGTTCAGAAGTCCTTGTTTGAGGGGTTTTCTTTCTGGGTTTAGGGAAAATAGCTTGCCTGCTCCAATTTATTAGAGAGTAGATCCCTTTAGTCAGTTAATTTCCCACTGAGTAGTGAAGAACTCCTCACAGGTCTCAGGGCTGGTGATCTTGCTCCTGACTGATGGAGGACTCTTTAGGGAAGAGAAAGCTTGAATTTAGGAGGCAGTGAACCTGGCTAACAAAGACTGTTACAGGGATCATTACATGGGCTTAAATTTGTTCTCAGTTTGGTTTGAGATAATGATGTAATGCATTATCTTGGAAAGAAACAGTTTCTGTTGTTTGTTGTAAATAAACCAGAGACCATTCTTATTAACTGTACACCCAGCACCAGTAACATGCAGACATCATGCTGATGCAAATGCTAAAATCCAGAGTTTGCATAAAAGAGTAGAGAGTGTGAGTGTGGGCTTAGTCTGGGAGGAGTCTTTAGCTGTGGAGTGGGAGCAGAAGTGCCAGAGACTATATGCACCGATGCTCTCCGGCAATCTAGTACTGTTCTCCACAGCAACCCGCACGTCTAGCCAGGTGACTTTCCCCATTGACTTCTTTGAACACAACCAGCAGCTGACAGATGTGGAATTTGGTGGTAATGACCTCCTACAAGTCTACAATGCTCAACAAATAAAGCACCGGCTGAACTCCACTGGCATGTATGTGGCCAACACCAAGGTGAGGACTGTGCTGGACTGGGTTTAATTCCTACATAGAAAGACATATAAACAACATGGTTTGAGAACAAACCTCCTTTTAGAATGCAGATATAAAATATTTGTTCACTGTCACTAACCACTAACCCTTGTTAAACGGCCCTTGTCACATCCTAAAGGACTCCCATCCCAGAAAGCTAGGTCTCCACTATTTGGGGTTACTGTGCAGAAGGCAGTGGAGGTTGTTAAGTGCTAGGGAGAAGGCAACCAGTCATGGAAGAGAATTCACTCTCTGCCTGCCTTTGTTTTCTCATCCTTGGAAGCAAGAAAGTCATTACTGAGGCTTTAAAAGAATAAAGGCTGTATGTAGCTGCACATACATTGAAACAATGTCAGAGGAAGGATTCAGACACTGAACTTAAGAACTTGTATTTTTCTGATATGTGTCTTTCCCCCCTCCCCAGCCTGGTGGCTTCACCATTGAGATTAGTAACAACAACAGCACCATGGTGATGACAGGCATGCGGATCCAGATCGGGACACAGGCAATTGAGCGGGCCCCATCATATATCGAGATCTTCGGCAGAACTATGCAGCTTAATCTGAGTCGCTCACGCTGGTTTGATTTCCCCTTCACCAGAGAAGAAGCCCTGCAAGCTGATAAGAAGCTGAACCTCTTCAGTGAGTCTCTTGACTATTGTTGCAGTCTCGATCTTTCTCATTATGACTGTTGGTTTGGGGGCCACCAGTCTGTGGCCTATCAGCGCTCTGAGATCTCCTTGCTTTACTGATTACTCTGTGGTCTTTGCCATAAGGAAACTTTGAGCTTCATTTGAGATGTGAAAGAGGCAAGGTGCCCAGAGTATACTTGAGAATGGGAGGGGTAAGACAGGGTAAACTCAGTTAAGTATTTGCTTCTGTGGTATTGGGCCAACTTCACTTGAGGCAGTAGTATTGGTGTTCAGGCAAGACTGGCATGTGAAATTGCAAGGCTTTCTTCAAGCAGATACAGGCCTCAAGTCACCCATCTCTGAGAAGTTCTTTAGCAAGGCTTAGCTATGCCATTGAAAGCTTAAAACCCACAGAGTACAGATCCATAAGTGTTTTGTAAGACTGGCATCTTACTGGTTGCCTTTCTGAAGTTTTTTGTCCTAGAACTCTGCTTTTAGTGTGAATCGTGATGATCGGTACTCTGAACAAGGGAAGTGGTTAGAGGCCCTCTGGGGTGAGCCATGGGAGATACAGTAACCTGATAGCACCAGAGGATCCTTACAATGATGTTTACAGATTCTTTCAACTAGGAGAATTCACAGACTTTTGATCCATGGAACTATTTCTTTGGGTTTTCACCATCTAAAGCACTGCTAGTGTCTCAGGAGTTGAAGTTCCTCTATGTGTATAAAATTGATGTGATTTCCCCTTGCTCTGACTGATCTGGTCTTTGCTCTTGGGGTTTAGTATTAGCCCTTTAGAGAATATGCTTCCTAAAGTCTTCTCTTACTTAATTGCAGTTGGTGCCTCAGTGGATCCAGCAGGTGTCACCATGATAGATGCTGTAAAAATTTATGGCAAGACTAAGGAGCAGTTTGGCTGGCCTGATGAGCCTCCAGAAGAGTTCCCTTCTGCCTCTGTCAGCAACATCTGCCCTTCTAATCTGAACCAAAGCAATGGCACTGGAGACAGTGACTCAGCTGCACCTACCACGACCAGTGGCACTGTCCTGGAGAGGTACCAGTGCTGGTGGGGGTTGGCTTCAGTTTTTACATTTTTCCATTTGTTGCAGAACCTTGCTGTGTCTTAAGAGAGTCAGCCTCCATAACTATACCTAGTCTAGCCTGTGATTTCAAGCTTTCGTATAACTCCCCCACATTTAGTGTCTCCTTAATATGCAGACAGAGCCTGAATAGTGGGCTCAGAGTCATCTCATGCTGGGGTCTCTGCCTGGGCAGAAGTTTTGTCCTTTCTCTTAGTGCTTAGTACTTTTTGGAGTAGCTAGACACCACAAACTAGAAGGTGCTTAAGCCAGCATTCTAGATTAGGATCCAACCTTGCTGAAATGGGAGGGAATATCCTCCCTTCTGTGCTAATTGCATCATCTTCTCGTCTTTCTCTGTAGTAGCTACTTACTTTGTGATAATGATATTGCCAGCAAAAAAGGCTGCTACTGCATCCCGTAGCAGAGTCTCCTCAAATCTCCCTACGGTGGCATTCTTAAGCATCATGCTTGGCTTCTTTGTGCTAGGTAGCTGCTAGTTTGCCATGGTAGATGAAATAATCCACGATGTAAGACTGTGAGTTTCTTACATTGTAAATCATAAGAGTATCTGTGCTTGAATTAGTGCCTCCCATGAGCAGCCTCCCCCCTTCTTTCTCTTTCTTTTTTCCGTACCCTGTTCATATATGGTTTGCTTAGGATGTGTTTCCAGGATTCTCTGAGCTTCACATTTTTTTCCTTTTTTTTCCTTTGCTTCTCCCCCAAGTTCTGAAACTGAGTCCCTAACCAAGCTGGACCGGTTAGTATGCCCTCTTTCTTTTCTCTGCACGAGTGAGTGTGTGTCAGAGAGCAGCGTATGCAATGGTGTGGCTTTGCATTGATTCTGCTTCTGTCAAGAGTCCTCCTGCTTCTTTCTGTTCTGGTCATTGCATGGCTGCAGAGCTCTCCATGTGTAAAAATGGAGCATACCCAGGATTGTGAGTGTACCCTTCGTGTTGGCCGCCTCAGACTCTTCCAGCTTTCTCTTCCTTACCCCAGGCCTCTCTGCTCCTTCTCTGTAGTGGATGAGAAAGGGGGTGGTGGTTGAGGGGCAAGCAGAAACCCCTGTTATCTCATAAGCTGCTAGAAAGCTTGTCTGTCCATATTTGTTCTGTGCCTCAGTCCCTCTTCCCTAGATCTTCATTGCTTTCCTTTATCCTCACCCCTTTTCTCTGTCCAGAGCTTCAGCTGTCAGGATGTTGGTCTTTTTACTGTGCCACATTAAATTCAAAGGAATAAGCTATGGGAGCACATTACTTGGTACCCTTTAATAGTTGGGCTTCCTATTCCTTCCCTAAGAGAGAATTATCAATTTTCCAAAGATACTTTGTACTGCCCTTTGAATGTTGGCAAGTGGCATGCACCAAAAAATAGTTTGACTCTCCCATGCTTAGGGACTCATAGGAAATGCCTGCGTGCAGTTTCTTGGAGGTATAAGTAAAATCTAATTTTAACCTTCGCAGTTTAAGAAGATGGCCTTAACCTTTCCCTTTCTGTCTCCCTTTGACCACTGATCTCTGGGCACCTGGGCTTTGGGTCCCATTGCATCAAGACATTAAACCCATCTTAGTGATCCCTGCCACAGGCAGCAGAAGGAAGCACATTTATCCTCTTTGAGGAAGAAAAGCCCTGTCTTTGAGTTACGGATTATGAACATGGCCTCAGGTTGATCTCCAAGCAGGAGCCAGGTTTCTTCTGGCCTGTAACACAGGCAACGATATGCATGGTGCCTGTGGCAGGTCTTATTGTGCTTTGATTTTGTATTTGGCATTCATTAGCTGTCCCCAAGGTTCTCACGACTGTAGTTCGCCTAGGCTAAAGCATGAGGCGGAGAGAACGGTTGTTGTACTCAAGCCAGGTTTTCTGTCTCCCCAGGCTGGTTGTGAGTTCTTTAGAAGCCCTGGAAAGCTGCTTTGCTGTTGGCCCAATCATCGAGAAGGCAAGTTACTTCTTCAAAGCACATGGGAGCTTTCTGAAAAGGCAGGAAGTCAGTGGAGTTGTCTGAGGCCCGAGGCCTCACAGCTAAAGAATGCTTATAGCCTAATCTTGATTTGCAAAGAAGCTCCAGAGAAGTTTTTTGGCTTTGGGCCTCATGTCCTGCTTCTGAAGGCCAGAGTGAGACGTGTCGTAGCGTAGGGTGAGAGCTGGTGCACAAAGGCTGTTCTGGGAGTTGTGAGTTTGGATTCTACTTCTTCACCTATGTTATAAGAGGATTATAATTTCTGAAACTTTTAAAAAATTTTTTGGTCTTCCTAGTCTATGGTGGCCTTGAAGGAAGGAAAGGGGAGGGCAGACTAGAGAGTTCATTCTGCATTGAGTTGGTGGGATTAGTGTTAACCCTGCTGTCTTTTGCATCAGGAGAGAAACAAGAATGCAGCTCAGGAGCTGGCCACTTTGCTGCTCTCCCTGCCAGCACCTGCCAGTGTCCAGCAGCAGTCCAAGAGCCTTCTGGCCAGCCTGCACACCAGCCGCTCAGCCTATCATAGCCACAAGGTAATCGTTCCTTCTCAGGGAGGCCTTCTATAGAAATTGAAGTTGTGGTCCAGACAGGGAAATGAGTAAGTTGGCTTTTTGTGTGTAAAGCAAGGGCATAGAAAAGTAAGCTGGAGAAAGGATCTGTAGCACTGAGATGAGACCCAGTTTCAAGCTTCTCCTGAGAAATGCATGAGCACCACTTAGAACTGAGGATAAACTGGCTAGTGGGCCACTGGTTCACTTTATTTTTCTGTTCCTCTAGTAGGACCAGGAAGAATTAAGAAAGAAAAAGAGGGACGATGTGGGTGGCAGCTTCTGCCTAGAACAGAGCAAGGGGAAGCGGAATCACCCCTGAGGTGTTTTCACACATTCCCCACCCTGCCCCATCGTTGGGACAATGCGAAATGTGTCCTCTGTGAGGCAGCTATTGAATGGTTAGTTGTTGGGTACCTCTGAAGGAGAGATCTGGGGAGAGAGATCTCATCCGTAGAAGTCACTGGCTGCAGAAGGAGGTAAGTTGGCCCTTTTCTGTATATAGACAAGAGGACAGTTTGGACCCATGAGGCAGAAGAAGGGCTCTGGGAGAAGCTGCCAGCTCAGAAGTCTTGGTTAGCTTTTGGGCTTCCAGCCTATAAACTGAGAAATGGGAGTTAACCTGCTGAGCCTCCCAAGGAAAGGCCGTTTGGAAACATCATCTTTGAACAATAGGAACATACAAAAAAACTACTTACATGGAGGCAAGAGATCTGGGCTGCTGCAGTTCTGGAAACTTGAATGAATTCTAATTTTCCTATCACACTTTGATGCTAATTACATGGCTTTTGACTTTAAAGACTTTAATGTTTTATGTATTAAGAAGTTTAACAGCCGGGTGTGGTGGTGCATGCTTGTAATCCCAGTACTTGGGAGACTGAGACAGGAGAATCATAGGTTCACAGCCAGCCTCAGCTCCTTAGACCCTCCACAACTTACTGAGACCCTGTTTCAAAATAATAAAATAAAATTGGGCTGGGGGTATAGCTCAGAGATAGAATGCCCCTGGGCTCAATCCCCAGTACCCCCCCCCCCCCACACACACACACAAAAGAAGTTTAACATTGGGCTGCTTTAAAGATTTGTTCTAGGTGATTGGTGGTACTTAATCTATCTGTTCTCTTGAGGGGAGGCAACAGTCCCAATGATCTGCCAGCTCTCCTCCATTCTGTGCTTTAGAGCTCAGCCTTCGCTTATGGTTGAACTTCTGTGGTGCTGTTTTATAGGATCAGGCCTTGCTGAGCAAAGCTGTGCAGTGTCTCAACACGTCCAGCAAAGAAGGAAAGGATTTGGACCCTGAGGTGTTCCAGAGGCTGGTGATTACCGCTCGCTCCATTGCCATCATGCGCCCTAACAATCTTGTCCACTTTACGGAGTCAAAGCTGCCCCAGATGGAAACAGGTGAACTTGGCCTATGTGGCCGTGGTCCTGAAATCTGCTTATACCTTCTTTATTTTCTCTCTTCCTCTTCCTGTTCTCCTTGGCCTCTCGCTGATATCATGACCTGGGATTTACTTCCTGCTCTTTATACCTTGTAGGGGCTTTGACATGAGGATTATACCATTTTAACTAAATACCCTTTCCAGGGCTCACTTCTTCGGTCATCCTTGAGTTTGCTCAGTGTTGTGGACATGAGATATAATCTATCTTTGAAGTTACTACTTCTTATGGTCTTTGGGGTAAAGCTAAGCTTGGTTGGCCCTGCTCACCTTGAAGTAATGGGGTTGTATCTTGTATTTTCATGCTGTTCTTTTGCCAGTACTGTATTAATACACGCAGTGGTCTTTCTCAATGCTCAATTGTGTTTCCTCATCTCTTCACTTTGGCTGGTACCAAACCTGTTTGCCATTATAAAAATAGAGGTTATTGTTGCCTTTACAATTCTCTTGTCACTTACATATTCCTACATGCCACCATCATCCTACTTGTCCTTCTAACACTACAATCCCAGAGTCATTTGCAGATTTTCCCCTAGATTTTAGAAGTTGAACATTTGGAACAGACATCTTTTAATCTGTTGTAAAGATCCTGAATGCTCCCCTTTTACTTAATTCTAACATACAATGTTTTCTGTGATATTCCTTTCCCAGACTGTTTTTTTCCTAGATGTGCCTGCTGGAATCTAGGGATAGTTGGCATATTGATTGGGTCCCCACTTGAAACTCCCTCCGCAGGCAAGCCTCCTTGACCTGAGTTAACCTTAAATTAAATTCCATCTTAGATTTACCATCGTTAATAATCTTCTTTCTCCTGTGTAGAAGGAATAGATGAGGGGAAAGAACAGCAGAAGCAGGTGGAAGGAGATTGCTGTAGTTTCATCACCCAGCTAGTGAACCACTTCTGGAAACTCCATGCATCCAAACCCAAGAATGCCTTCTTGGCACCTGCCTGCCTGCCAGGTATCATGTTACAAGAGATACTTGAATTTTGATATATAGTGAATTTGATACAAGTTCTCTGAACAGCTTATCCTTAGCCTTTAGCCTTCATCATCCATTTCTTCCAGAATTAATAATTGGGAAATAGAAATCTGTAAGATCTGTGCACAATTACTGATATAGGAATTAGCAGTGTGGAAGAGAGTGGGATTTTCTTAAACTGTATCTCTCCGTATGGGGTTGTTTATTTCACAAACACTCTTGTGTGGATGTGTGTGCTTGTGTGTGTCCTCAGTGGTATTTACAATTGTTTGTTTGTTTGTTTGTTTGTTTATTTGCGGTACTGGGGGTTGAACTCAGGGGCATTCTACCTCCGAGCTACACCCCCAGCCCTATTTTTTTATTCTTTATTTTGAAACCAACTCTCACTAAGTTGCAGAGTGCCTCACTAGGTAGCTGAGGCTGGCCGCGAACCCGGATCCTCCGATCTCAGCCTCCCGAATGCTGGGATTACAAGCATGCGCCACCACGCCCGGCTTACAATTGTTTATTTAAAAAAATCTTTTAAAACTTGGTTCAGTGCTAGTTCAAAAAGTAAAACTTAGCCAGGTATGGTGGCACACACTTGTAATCCCAGTACTTGGAAGGCTGAGACTAGAGGATCCCAGGTTCGTGGCCAGCCTCAGCTACTTAGTGAGGCCCACCGCAACTTAGTGAGACCTGTTTCATAAATAAAGAATAAAAAATAATGCTGAGGGTGTAGCTCAGAGGTAGAATGCCCCTGGGTTCAATCTCCAGTAACACACACACACACACACACACACACACACACACACACAAATAAATAAACTAATTAATTAAACTTAAGCATTAGCCGTGAGAATTATTTTATTTCTAGCTACTACTTAGATATTTAACTTCTCATACTACTGGAAGTATAGCAAGAAGAAGGATCTGAATAGCAGCATAGAACAGTAGGACCACCTGAAATTGTATTTGTGTTTGGAGATTACTTCAGCTGGGACTAAAAGTCATGTTTCATTGCCTAAGGCTTGGGGAGTAGAGTAGGGAGGATTTAGTCTCTGCCTGCCTCTTCACATTTCCCTGCCTTATCTTTTGATAGTCACAGAGAGTAGGCAACAACTATTTATTTATTTATTTATGTATCTATTTTTGTGGCTCTGTGGATTGAACTTGGGCATTCTACTTTTTTTTTTTTTCTTCTCGATACTGGGTATTGAACTCGGGCATTCTACCTCCGAGCTATACCCCCAGCCCTATTTTTTATTCTTTATTTTGAAATAGGGTCTCACTAAGTTGCAGAGGGCCTCACTGGGTAGCTGAGGCTGGCCTCGAACCCGGATCCTCTGGTCTCAGCCTTCCAAATGCTGGGATTACAAGCATGTGCCACCACGCCCAGCTTGGGCATTCTACTTCTGAGCTACATCCCCAGGCTATTTTATTTTGTTTTGAGGGAGAGTCTCACTAAGTTACCAAGTGCTGGCCTCGAACCTGTGATCCTCCTGCCTCAGCCTCCCAAATGTACAGTCACTTATTTCTGTCATGCAGAATACCTGGAAAGGCTTTTGAGAATAGTTTAGGAGATTAGGAGACTGTTATTAAGACAAATCACAATAATGCTGACAATCTACATTCTTTATGTGTTTTGTTGGTTTGCTTTGCTGTGTGTGTACTTCTTTTGTGTTAGCTTTATGTGTGGACAAAATATGGAACTTTTTGCCTTAGGCTCTCAATGTATCTAGAGTTTTTTCAACCAGATCTTTAGATATTTTCCTTCTCTTTAGGCCTCACTCATATTGAAGCTACCGTCAATGCACTTGTTGACATTATCCATGGCTACTGTACTTGTGAGCTGGACTGTATCAACACAGCATCCAAGATCTACATGCAAATGCTATTATGTCCTGTACGTATCAGCACAGCCAACCCCAGATATCTCTTATCACCCTCGGAGTGTTTGGAAAAAAGTTTAATAAGTTTGCTAGTCTAATGAAATAAGTAGGCTTAAATGAATATGATAGGAATTCAGTTTCAGGTATCAATTATAGCATGGAAGAGTAAGGTTTGGAAACAGAATGGACTTGGTCTTGCTCAGTGCTGAATCCCCAGAGACTAGCATGGTGTTGCTATATAGTTAGCACTAAGTTAGTGTTACTTAAATGGGTGCATGAATGGATGTGGTACAACCAAGATTTCTTTTTCCAGTGACCCTCACAGAAGCTAAATGATACGAAGGTTATTTATAGCACAGAGCTAAGCAGAACACTGAGGGCTTGATCATCTGATGAAAGGCCAGAGCCTATTTTTAGAAAGCCAAAGTGGCTTCAGGAGCAAATGGCCTCTTACCAGGAACTGAGACAGGAAGGCAGTGAATGGGTCTTGTGTATGCCAGGTCCAAAGTGCCAGTCAACCTGATCTGCTGCATTTGGTTAGCTGGGTTGCAGATGAGAGGAGATAGGTCTTCTGGTGTGTGTGTGTGTGTGTGTGTGTGTGTGTGTGTGTGTGTGTGTGTGTGATTGACTGGGAAAGGAAGGTGTTACAGCTCATTTTGTGAATAATATAAAGCCTAAGCATGACAATTTCCTATTAAATTTTAGGATCCTGCTGTGAGCTTCTCTTGTAAACAAGCTCTGATTCGAGTCCTGAGGCCCAGGAACAAACGGAGACATGTGACATTGCCCTCTTCCCCTCGAAGCAACACTCCAATGGGTAATGTGAAATCTGGGTTTAGGCTCAGATTTGGGTGGGGGGAGGGGACATCCTACTCAAGTTGACCAAGGTCCTGGAGCCTTTTGTTTTTTTGTTTTTTTTTTTTTACCCTGCTATTCCATGAAGAATTTAAGGTGGAATTTTAAAAATGCATATAGTAAATAGAATAAAAATAAAACCAAGGCCATGGGAAAATAAAGATACCAAGGACACAGAAAATCTATATACCACAAGGTCCAGCCAGCATGGTTGTTCAATGAATATCTTATATTTGGGTAAAACTTCCTAAGAGCCATAACAGTAGAACACTTGCAAAAATCAGAGTGACCAAATACAAAATATACTTGCTTTTTCGGGGGGGGGGGGGGGACTTTTCCTGGCACAAAAACTCTTCATTAAGGGTTCGTTGTGTTGCTTAAGGGGTAGAATCTTCACTGGACTCACCTACAATAAGCCTGAGTGCAGATTTCACAGCTTTCCCTCATGATACACTTGGGCATGGTCGGGGGCACCCCATTTTTTATTTTAGTAGAAGCATTCTACAAAGTAAATAATAGCATTGCATTACATAACTGCTTACTTGACTTGATTCAGAAGTAAGTTTTAAGTGAAAGATATATATATATAAATTATAATTATATATAATTATATACAGATTTTATATATATATATAAATTTTCTAGCATCCACATGAGGTTGTAAAACCAAATAAGGATAACTAATTTACTAAAAATTTATTTAATCCAGCATATCAGAAATAATATTTCAATGAATAGTCAACATAAAAACTATTAGTGAAATATTTTATGGTATTATTTTTGAAGTACAATGTGTATTTCACACTAGTGGCATATTTTCATTTGGACTGGTCACATTTTAGGTGCTCAGCAGCCACATGTAGGCTGGTGCACACTCATCTAGATATTGCTCATCTAGAGGAATATATATAGCTTTGTAACTTTCAGACATTCTTCCTTGAATAACATTTAGCTTATCTAAGCTTTTGATGAGTTAGGCAGCAGTTTGTGGTTCTTTTCTCTGGCAAGAACCTACACTGCAGATAGTTCACATTTCTAATTGAGAATGTATTTACATGCTTAAACAATCCATCAAGTGGAAGGCAAGGTCTCTGTCTTCCTCCGACAATCAGGAGTCCCACTTGGATTTTTTCCTTACTGGAGGGCCTTTCCTTTTCACTTTTCCACATATGTGGGTCCATGCAGGACCTATTGTGTCTTTGGTTTCTGTTTGATGGCTTTACATTTCTTCTCATAATGATTATGTAGTGTAAAAATCTCGCTGATCTAGCTATTTTTGAAAAAGTAGTGAATACACTCAAGGCCTCCATGACAGATAAAAGATAGACATCTCAATTGTATTATTTTTCCTCTCTTGTCTAAGATCTCCTGAGAGTTGGTGAAATCTGCACTCAGGCTATATTGATCTGATATTTCTCTACTTTATGGAAATCCTTTTGGAATCCAAGGCTTTTTTTTTTTAAATTTCATCCATCAGTTGGAAAAGCCTGTGGGGGCAAGCTGTGACCACTAACCCCATCTCCCCAGATCCTCTTAGGTCCAAGAAGTCCTTTAGGCGTAGCACCTGGAGTTTTACCTCAAAAGCACAGGGTGCCATCTGCTGGCTTGTCTTGGGCTTCTGTTGCTATGTGACTTATACCACATGTCAAGGGAGGCAAGAGCAATCACTTTCAGGTGACTGGGTTTCTTTGACTCAGGAGACAAGGACGATGATGATGATGATGATGCAGATGAGAAAATGCAGTCATCAGGAATCCCGGATGGTGGTCACATCCGTCAGGAGAGCCAGGAGCAGAGTGAGGTGGACCATGGAGATTTTGAGATGGTGGTGAGTCTGGCAGCTCGAGAAGAGCAGAGGAGCTTTAAGCTCCCCTCTGGCTCTTATTCAGTGGACTTCCTAAAGTTACTATTTGCCATGGGACACTGACACAGCTTTCTCTCTGCAGTCTGAATCAATGGTCCTGGAGACAGCTGAAAATGTCAACAATGGCAACCCCTCTCCCCTGGAGGCCCTGCTGGCAGGTGCAGAGGGCTTTCCCCCCATGCTGGACATCCCGCCTGATGCAGATGATGAGACCATGGTTGAACTAGCCATTGCCCTGAGCCTGCAGCAAGACCAACAAGGTAGAAGGCAAATGCCAGGAACAAAGCAGCCCATTGGCCTTGCACAGGAAAGAGGGTTTGGCCGTTACTGATACCCAGCTGACATAGCTTGTCTCCACATTTGGGGAGAGGTTGATCTGGGTGAGAGCTGTTCAGAGATACAGGTGGAGAGTGAGAGATTGTGGCAAGAATTCCAGGCTGGGAGCCAATCTCATAGTTTCTGCTAGTTTGGTCTTTTGGATTCTTTCCTCCCCAATCAGCTAGATTCCTCCAGCCTCTATTTTGCCTGAGCTGAAGGAAGCATTCCACCCTCTCTGTAACTGAACTTGGTGGGTGGACAGCAATAGCCAATGATTAACTTCTGAGGGCAGCAGGTGACCAAAGCAGCTGTGGACGGGGTCTGGCGGGGATGTTGTGCTCACTCTCCACTTGCTTCCCAGGCAGCAGCAGCAGTGCCCTGGGCCTGCAGAGCCTGGGACTGTCCGGCCAGGCACCCAGCTCTTCCTCTCTGGACGCAGGAACCCTCTCTGACACCACAGCATCAGGTAACTGTCCACAGCCAGGAGTATGGCTCAGGCCCAGGGCCCTCGGGCCTTGTTTCCAGCGCTGTGAGAGTGTAATGGGCAGCTGCTTTGACAGGCCATCCTGGACTTCCTCCTTCTGCCCTGCTTTAGAAACATGGGTATGGAAGGACAGCATAGTGCTGCAGCTTGGCAACAGCGCTCCCGGCTCCGCTTCCTCACATTGTGCATGCTGCCTGGCTTCAGCTGATTCCTGAGGGGAGGCCCAGAGAGCAGCTTGTAGGCTGGTTAGCCATAGGGCTTAAAGCTAGTGTTCAGTGTTCTCTGTCAGACTTCTAACATGTTAGAAAATATTAAAAGGGGGACCAGAAATAGGGCTCATACCTTTTAACTTTCTATCTGTTTGCAAATAAAAGTAAACCTGCAGGCAGCTAGGTTATGCCTCAGAAGTCTCAGGTAGAGTGGCTAACCATGAGGGACCTGTGAGCTTGAGAGGTAGGATTTTTGTGAACCACTAAAAATCCATGGGAAATCTTAAAACTCATTTTAACCTTACTTTCTGTCTCTTTCCTAATCTGGTAAGAAAAATAATATTTTCAGATAGAGAGTTGGATCAAATAGAGAAGGATAGCTTACATCAGAAATCCACTGGAAAATCAACCCTCGAGTAATTTTAGGGTTGATTTAGACTTTGTCAGACGGATACGTCCATAATTTTTTTCTTTGGGGAATTTTACCCTGGGTAGGTAAGAAAGGGAGGAACTGGCTGTCCCCCAACCTGCTGCCATGGCTTGTTGCTTTTTTGAAGTCTCTTCAGTTGCTGTCATTTCAGGCTCCGAGGTTGCTTCGTGTTGTGCCAACTGTGTTTGTACCATGCTCTGTGGCTATCGTGGCTTTCTTCCCTGTGTACCTCATCCAGCATTTTCCTCCTGTCTCAGCTCAGCCCTGATCCTGGATGCTGTGGCTGTCTCTGGGGAATTTCCTTGCTTCATTATTAGCATCTGATGAGGATGATTAGGAGGTGTGGAATTTCCCAATGAGCTCCCCCCCCCGAACCTGATTTAAAAAACAAAACAAAACAAAAACAAAAAACCTTAAGAGCTCATGTTAAGTGATTTTCTAATATAAGCACAAATTAACTGATTGTAAAATAAATCTCATTAAAATCCAGAGTTCTATTCTTTGAATGGTGATGGCTAGCTTCATATCTCAGCAGGTGTCAGTAACACCTTAGACAATGGTGACGATGAAGCATTTAGCTAGAAAACTCAGTGTTCATATTACGGATTCTTACTAAATCTCTGCATTGTAGTTTAAGAGCGAAGGAAATGCTCAGCAACTGGGTTTTCACTTCTGTCTAAGTACTGTTTGCAATGCACCATGTATAGTGTTTGTTTCTGTTAGTGATTAACCAGCAAAGCAAATCTTTCCCCTTTTCTCTGACCACAGGATATATAAACCGCATTGTGTCCTCTGCACTATGTGGTTTGATGCTTTCGCCCCAAGGAGGGGTTTTTACCTGTAACAGCTCTTGTTACTCTCTTAGCTCCAGCCTCAGATGACGAAGGCAGCACAGCAGCGACTGATGGTTCTACCCTCCGGACCTCTCCTGCCGACCACGGTGGTAGTGTGGGCTCGGAGAGCGGGGGAAGTGCGGTGGACTCAGTGGCTGGCGAGCACAGTGGTAATATGCCTGGGGGTCCCGATCTCTTTGGTCAGAGGGTGGGGGCTAAAATAGGAATTCCTGTCTGGGTCCTGGAATTGCTTTCAGCAAAGAGAAGTTGTGGGGAGTCATTGAAGGTCTTGTGGAAGCCATGTGTGGTGCATGCCTGTAATCCCAGTACTAGGGAAGCTGAGACAGAAAGATCACAGATTTGAGGCCAGCCTCAGCAACTTAATGAGACCCTGTTTCAAAGTAAAAAATGAAAAGAGGCTGGGGGTGTAACTCAAGAGGTAGAATGCCCCTGAATACCAAAAAGAAAAAGAAGGTCTTGTGGAGCTCATTTGCCTTCACCTCTGGAGTTGTAGGTGTTCAGTTTGCCTAAGTTCAATGAGATTAGTATTGAAATATTCTGTTAGTGGATGAAAATCAACCACACATGTACTTCCAAATCATGATTAAAGTAGTTGTGGGGTGATGTTGGAACCCATTATCCTATGGTTTTTGCTTCATATGTAATAGGAGAACATATTTTTGGACAGTCCTATTAGTAATCAGATGTGTTAACATAGCGAGCCATCCTCACAGGATTGTAGCTGATGAAGTAAGGCCATAGAATGAAGGAGCATGACAAAGCCATTTGGGTTTGACCTTGTAAATCAGTCTATAGTTAATACTTGGCTGTCAACACTTTTTTATGGAGGAGATTAAGAGTAGCTGTGAAGTATTTGGTGAAGTTTATCAGTAGTTGAGATTAAGATCATTCTTGGGGGTGGAGCTTGTGTACTGTTGGAGGTTGAGTGCCTTAGAAAGTGATTTAGCATAGTCCTAGACAGGATCATGAATTAAATCCCAACTTAACTTTGACAAGAAGAAAATAATGTTTAAAGCTACCAGGCCAACTATTGCTGACTTGAGAATGCATTGGCTTCCATCATGCTTTAGTTGATTTGTGTATTTTTTCCTCAACTGTTTCCCTTTAGTATCTGGCCGGAGCAGTGCTTATGGTGATGCCACAGCCGAGGGTCATCCAGCTGGACCAGGAAGCATCAGCTCAAGCACTGGTGCTATCAGCACCACCACTGGGCACCAGGAGGGAGATGGCTCCGAGGGAGAAGGAGAAGGGGAAGCTGAAGGAGATGTCCACACTAGCAACAGGTCAGGATCGAGCCCTTCACGGTCTTGAGGTTTGCCTGTCTGAGAGCATTTCAGAAATAGGAGGTGGAATGGTGAAATATAAAGTCAGTAAATTAATGAAACAGTTTAGGGTCTGGGGAAGTGCTCTAGATCTGTCTTTTTTTTGTACTGAGAATTGTACCCAGGTCCTGTGTATACTGGGCAAGTACTCTAACATTGAGCTACATCCCTAGCCCTTTTCATTTTGAGGCAGGGTCTCATTAAGCTTCCCAGGCTGGCCTTGAACTTGTGATTCTCCTCCCTCAGCCTCCCAAGTAGCTGGGATTACAGGCATATTCAACCATACCCATCTTAGATTTGTTTTCTTTGACTAGAGCTAGATCAATTGCTTTCTGAATAGAAAGGGATTACAAGCATGCACCACCATGCCTGACTCTTAAATTATTGGTTTTAAATCTTTTAAAATACATCTCTAAGCTGAGACAGGAGGAGCAAAGGTTCAAGGCCAGCCTCAGCAACTTAGACACACCCTGTTTCAAAAAAAAAAAAAAAAGTGCTGGGAGTATAGCTTAGCAGTAGCTCGCCCTTGGGTTCAATCCCCAGTACCCCCCCCCCCCACAGAAAAATCTTATTTGAAGCTATGTGTATTCTAAAATTCCCTCTTAACCTTGTTTTGACTGTAGCCCACATATTTTAGAAATTATATTTTCATCACTATTTAGTTCAGTCTATTTTATAAATTCTGTTATAATTTAGTCCTTAGTCAATGGGATATCTTAAAGTGTATTACTATATTTATAAATATTTGAGAACTTTCTGATTATTTGTTACTGATTTACTGGTTTAATTTTATTGTGGTTGGGGAACATACTATGTGATTTTAGTCCTTTGAAACTTCTTGACACTTACTGCTTCTATAATGATGTCATATCTTTAGAATTTTCAGATGTTTTTAGGGAGGAAGGTCAATTTAGGCATGTTACCATGAGAATTTAAGAGTAGCATCTAGAGTTTGAAAAGCCAGTACCTCAGCCTGGGCTTGGTTGAGATCCCAGCTCTCCTCGTTTGTTGACTTTTTCTTTTGTGCGTATGTACTCACATGTGTGCTTTCCAAATCTAAACCTATGAATCCATCTCAGTGCCAGTTCTAGCTACAAACTATTGAATTCCTGCTGTCAACTCACATTTCTTCACTGGTACCTTGTCCATCCCCGAGCAGTTCTTATTCATTTGCAGTTCCCACATAGCTTATAACTAGCTAGCCTAGTGGAGGCATGTGTGGAATTTTATGTATTACTGTACTCTGAAGAACAGTTAGGTCATTTAAGTTGTGTTTTTTTGTTGTTGTTTTTAAAGAATGATGACCTTTTTTTGTGTGTGTGTGGTACTGAAGATGGAACCCAGGGGCATTCTACCTCCGAGCTACACCTCCAGTCTGATTTTTTATTCTTTATTTTGAAACAGGGTCTCACTAAGTTGCAGAGAGCCTCACTAAGTAGCTGAGGCTGGCCGTGAACCCGGATCCTCCAGTCTCAGCCTCCCAAGTACTGGGATTACAAGCTGCACCACCACGCCTGGCTTAGACTCTGTATTTTTCATTCAAACATTTATTTTGAGAATATTCTAGATACCTGCTAGGATATGTCATATAGGAAAATTGCACACATTAAAAATATGTATATGTGTATAGGAAGACCTCTGGCTTTTTTTTTTTTTTGCGGTAGTGGGGATTGAACTCAGGGGCATTCTACCTCCGAGCTATACTCCCAGCCCTATTTCTTATTCTTTATTTTGAAACCAGGTCTCACTTAAGTTGCGGAATGCCTCACTAGGTAGCTGAGGCTGGCCGCGAATCCGGATCCTCCGGTCTCAACCTCCCGAATGCTGGGATTACAAGCGTGCGCCACCACGCCCGGCTTGACCTCTGGCTTTTTAAAAATAGTCACAGTGACAGTTTACTGATTATGAAAGTGAATACATTAATTTATTCAGCAACCATACTCTTAATCTGACTGTGATCCTGTGCTAGGTGAGCCTGCCAACCAGCTTGTCAGCAGGACCTTACTTTTGACATTGGACTTCTTGAATCAGAGATCCAGAGACACACAATACAGAAGTTCAGCTGTGTATCTGCAGATGAAAAAGATTAGCTAGATAGGGACTAACTGAATATATGGGAAACCTCATGGATCCAGCAGGAAAGGGTGGCATTGACACTGAATTTTACATTAGGAGAACAATGGGTAAGATGTGTGAGAGAGAAAAGCAGTGACGAACCTTCCTGAGCTCTTGGGAGGCATGAGAAAGAAAGGGTTGTGTCACTGCGCGCCTGGCTGAAGAATTCTAGAAAGTAACAATTCTAGATAGGACCATAAAACCTGCAGTTAGAGATTTGGTTCTTTATTTTTTCCTCTCCTCTGTTTCTGGGGATTGAATATGGGCCTCAAATATGTGAGGTAAACGCTCTACCACTGAGCTATATCACTAGCTCTTTGAAAATTATATTTTGAGACAGGGTCTCACTCAGTTGCCCTGGCTAGCCTCCAACTTGTGATCCATCTGCCTCAGCTTCCTGAGGAGCTAGAATTACAGGGATATACCACTGCACCTTGCAGAGGTTTGGTTCTACTACAGAGAATGGCAAGAACCTAGTGGCTTGGCTTGCTTGGGAAGTATTTTGAACCCTCGTTTGTAGATTAGAATCATTTTGTTCCCTTTTAACAGAATGAGATTTCTCCTTTTATGTTGTCGATATACCAAATAGGCATATTTCTTAGCACCTTTTTTTTTTTTTTTTTTTTTTTTTGAGGTACTGGGGATTGAACCCAGGGGCATTCTACCTCTAAGCTATACCCCTAGCTCTATTTTTATTTTATTTTGAAACAGGGTCTTACTAAGTTGCAGAGGGCCTCACTAAGTAGCTGAGGCAGGCTGTAAACCTGCAATCCTCCTGTCTCAGCCTCCCAAGTACTGGGATTACAAGCGTGTGTCACCATGCCCAGCTTCTTAGCATCTTTTTAATGCTAGGATTTTTCCTAAGCATTCACCCCCTATTTACCTTGGTGGCAAGAGGAAAAAAAAACTGTACTCAGCTGGTTCTTCTTTTACACTAGCTCATGTTTCTTGTATTTTTTTCTTGGGCTTTTAGACTGCACATGGTCCGTCTGATGCTGTTGGAGAGATTACTGCAGACTTTGCCCCAGTTACGAAATGTTGGAGGTGTCCGGGCCATTCCATACATGCAGGTATCCCTTGCTTCTCCTGGGTCTACTACATTCCAGCAGAGCTGTCCTCAAGCAGAGAACATTTTTTTCTACAGGATCCAGAAGCCTCAGCATTAGATCACAGGGGACAGAGTGCAGTAACAGTCCTTCATTTTTAGATGAGGAAAGCTAAGGGTCAGAGTATCTTTAAAAAATGACCAAGGTCATCCAGTTCATTATCGACTCAGCTTGGGAATCTTAGTCTGTGCTATCTCTAATTATTAGAGTATAGTCTAATTGCTGTTCTTCTACTAGTTGCCTTCCTTGGAGGCAAAATTGTTCCTTAATTCTTAGCTCGGCACGTTACCCTAGCTCAATCCACTTTGGTTGGATATAATGTAGGTTAGTTAATTAATTTTGCAGAATTTTTGCGAAACCTTTTCAGTTATGCCAAGCGTGGCAATATATCAAAATTTGGCTCGTATGACTATGGTCACTTTTGACCACTTTAACAGTTTATTGTTAAAATTGACATTGAAGTCAGGATTGGAATTTCTCCAGAAGTGCTCTATGTTTAGAGTTGTTGTTTAGGAAATTTTTTCTTTGCCTTCTAGGTCATTCTGATGCTGACTACAGATCTGGATGGAGAAGATGAAAAAGACAAGGGGGCCCTGGACAACCTACTCTCTCAGCTTATTGCTGAACTGGGCATGGATAAAAAGGTAGAATTAGAGAATTGCATGAGATTCTTTCTCAGTTCCCCTTCCTCTCCTAGAGGAGGAGCATCACCTAGATTCAAGGAGTAACCATCTCCTGAGGGCTCCAGTTCTACTAAGTCAACACAGTGAGTTCCGGGCCTGTATTGGTCCGGGCATACGCTTGGATCCTGGGCGCAGATGATGAACAAGACAAAGTTTCTGCCTTCGTGGATGATCTTTTGTACTTAATGAAGTAAAAGCATTAAATTAGTTGTTTGTATCTGACCATGAGTGTAGCAGGCTCTAGATACCCCAGGTATATCATCCACGGAGACACTAGAGCTTGATTTGTCTCTGATTCTCCCTGAGAAATATTTAGGGCTGATGGGCTTGAGGGCATCTTGTTCAGAGGATGCCTCAGTCTTAAAGTAAGTGCAGGCAGGCATCTGGGCTTCTGCTTCTGCCTGCAGGATGTCTCCAAGAAAAATGAGCGCAGTGCCCTGAATGAAGTGCACCTAGTGGTGATGCGGCTCCTGAGTGTCTTCATGTCCCGTACCAAATCTGGATCCAAGTCTTCCATATGTGAGGTATTTTTGCTTTTAGCTTATGGGTTTTGGGGAAAGGTAAGAGGATTGTCCAGTTGGTTCAGGGCCAAGGGCAGAGGTGATAGTCCTCTGTTAGAATAAGGCATTGCCGCCTGAGGAGAATAAGAGTCTAAGCTGTCACCCCTTCAACAGCAGAACCTCCACCTTTTTCAGAATCCCTTCCAAGCCCTGGTCTTTGCCAACAATCCCGCCAATGGAGGGGTTAAAGGGTTTGGAAGTTCTATTATTGAAAAGCAAGGGCCTGTTCTGCAAGGCACAGAGTGGCTAAGAGGATTCCCCTACTGTCTGTTGCTATAAGGTATGGTAATAAAGCAGAGAGAAAGCGAAGTGTGTGTGCTGAAAGGAGATTAGCACAGAGCGGAGAAGGTAGAAATTGAGGCTGAACTGCATCCAATCTTAATGAGCTTATGAGCTGTGGGGTTTGCTGGGATTTGCAAGGCTCTCCTAATGGTCTTATTTACAGTAGCTTTTCTCCTACTTTTTTATGCATGTGATCACTCACCCCCATCTCCTTTGGAAACTGGTTCTGTGGAAGCACCCCCACGGGGAGGGTGAAGTTGTTAAGAACTTAACATTGAAAAGTTTCTTCTCTCCTTGAAATGGGCTTCTTGTTGCCTAAGGAAATAGAGAAAATGCAGCCCCTCCAGGAGAAAGGGTTATTCTAGTCCTTGCCTCCCTGGCCTCTGGCAGACACATGTAGAGAGGTTATGTTGAGAGTCGATACTCATTTTCTCTTACATGTGGTTGTTTTGAAGAGTTGGGGAAACGTTTGAGCTAGTTGGGAAACTTTTAATTCAAGAGACTGATTAGCTCACTTCCATAATAGCTAATTCTAAAACTCTTGTGAATGCACTTCCTACCCCCTTAACACCAACTAGATTTCAGTTTTTGCAAGACATTCTCATCTTCTCTGTGTATTTTTTCCCTTCTAGTCATCTTCCCTAATCTCCAGTGCCACGGCAGCAGCCTTGCTTAGCTCAGGGGCTGTGGACTATTGTCTGCATGTGCTCAAATCGCTGCTGGAGTATTGGAAGAGCCAACAGAATGATGAGGAGCCCGTGGCTACCAGCCAGTTGCTGAAACCACATACGACTTCATCTCCACCAGATATGAGCCCATTCTTTCTCCGCCAGTATGTGAAGGTGAGATCTTTCCCTCTCTTTGAGAGGAGAGGTGGTCAAAGGAGCACTCTTAGCTCTCCTCCAGAGTGCTTTGCTCTATACTCTTAGCAAACAAAGCTGAAGGACCTTAGACCGATGAGTCACAAGAGACAGCTAGGTTCCTTGATTGTTTTTAATCTCAGTATGATTTAATAAATGACCATTTCTCTCAGCCTTTTCAACTGGCATTCTGATTCCTGGCTCTTTGTAAAGTGAGGAAATAAATGAAATCAGTCATCTCATTCCATATTATACTTCTTAGGAAAAGATAAGAATGTGCAAGGAAAGTCCATCAGCAGTGGGTCACATTTGTATATCAGCCATTCCCCTTGCTGTCACAAGAGGCCCCAATCAGAAGGGTCCACGAACAAGTCCCACCAAGTGTTCTTACCTATCAGCCATGAAGCGTAGAGAAATCCTAACTAATCTCGATAGGTCTCTGTTTCTACAACTGGAAAATGAGGGTACAAATAGTATCTGCTTCATAGGGTTGCTGGGAGCAATGAAAGAGGTGATGTTTGCAAAGGCCTTAGCGTCTAAGTGCCTAGCACATATTAGTGCTCTGTGGATGTTGATTGTTATTCACTATTACTGCTTCTGCTCCCTTGGAGTACATGTAGTGGAGCCAGACCACTGAGACTAGTGGTATGTGGACTAGTTGTGTTCCTTATTCTTCCTGCCTGCTCAGAATGGCTTTGCATAGACAGGCACACAGCAGGCATAATATGTGAATGTGATCGTATCACTTTATTTTCTAATAATACTTTGGTAGTTCTTTGTAACTTTTAGGCTTAAAAAGTTCTTTGAGGTTCCAGCAACCTACTTAACTCTCTAGCTTTATCACATGCAAACCCCCCCCCCCCACTTTACAGGCAGCTCCAGCAATCTCTGCATTTCCCCAGAATTGGCATGTTGCTTCTTTTTTTTTTTTTTTTTTTAATTAAGGATTGAACCCATGGGCATTCTACCTCTGAGCTACACCCAGCCCTTTTTATTTTTTGTTTTGAAACAGGGTCTTGTAGGTTGCTGAGTATCTCATTGAGTTTCTGAGGGTGGTCTTGAACCTGTGATCCTCCTGTGACAGTCTCCCAAGCATTAGAATTACAGGCATGTGCCACTCCTGGCTGGCATGTTGCTTTTGTACATGTTGCTGTCCTTTCTGAAGCTTTTTCTCTATATTTAATTTTTCCACCACCTAGCTAATTCCTAGTCCTCTTTCCAGACCTACCTCAAGATTTGGATCCTTCGGAAAACCCCTAACACATGCTTTCCAGCTTCATATTTTCCTGGAATACCAGAGCACATTGTGTACATGTTCCTTTGTTTCCCCTCTAAACTATCAGCAAAGACTCTGTGTGTGTGTGTGTGTGTGTGTGTGTGTGTGTGTGTGTGTGTGTGTTTCAGAACAGGGATGGAACCCAGGAGCATTCTACCTCCGAGCTACACCCCTATCTCTGTTTATTATTCTTTATTTTGAAACAGGGTCTCACTAAGTTGCAGAGGACCTCACTAAGTAGCTGAGACTGGCCATGGACCTGTAATCTTCTTGTCTCAGCCTCCCAAGTACTGGGATTACAAGCGTGCGCCATCATGACTGGCTTATCTCTAAATTTTATGTAATCAATCTAGTGTCAAAAAACATGGAAAAAAATGCCAGAACTTTAAGAGCAGTGAGATATTTCCCTGTAACATTTGTATGCACTAAGCTGCCACTAGGAGCCTTCTGGGATTGTAATCTAAATTGTCAGTGAGTGATGGCTGCAGCTTTGAAAATTGCCTTTTACCAACTCCAACATGTAGAAAGCCTAGTGAGCAGTAAGCCAACCCTTTTCCTAGTTGTGGCCATGGATACGTGGCAAACCCAGGTTTTCACACAAGTGTTCTTCTCCCAGGGTCATGCTGCTGATGTATTTGAGGCGTATACTCAACTTCTCACAGAGATGGTACTGCGGCTTCCATACCAAATCAAAAAGATCGCTGACACCAATTCTCGAATCCCACCTCCTGTCTTTGATCACTCATGGTTCTACTTTCTCTCGGAGGTAAGTGAAGGTCCTGAGGAGACATACCTGCTGTTGCTTTGTGGACTGCTTTCTTCCTAGTCCTTACTCCGTGTTCACTCATTTAGATCATGGTCTTGTCCCTCTGGAATCTGCTGTACAGTGAGACTGTGCATTGCTCCAGTTATTGGTTCTGAACATTTGATTTTCCTCACATGCAGTGGTGATGGGCAAGTTCAGTCATTCAGGCTCGGTCAGGAAAACAGAAGCCCACTGGTTATCTTCACAAAGATTTCAGTGCAGGGAATTTGTTAAATAGCTGTTTGAGAACCAAAAAGATAGGGAATGCTGAGGAAGTGTAGATAACCTGCCAGCAGCCCTCAAATGCAGAAGCGAGGCCCCATGGGTCTGGGATGCAACTCTCTGAGGAGAGTACTTTGCTGGTATCTCCTGATCCTGAGGGGATGTCACATGGAGATTTGGTGGGCATTGAAGGTGGCTGCTGATTAGAGCTGATGGCAGCTGCCCCAGGAAGGCTTTTGCTAGGACTGTAGGCAACAAGAGTGAGTGAGTGAGCCTCTCAACCTCCTGCCTCTGGCTTCCCTCCACTGCTCCCCATGGGCAGAACCCAAGATGAAGCCAGCTGGCAGTACAGGTAGTGTGATTCTGGCCCGGGGACAATAGGCAGCACCTGGTGCAGTGGGTTTGGAGCCCAGAGACAGAAGCATAACCAGCACAGCAGCCTGAGATCATCTGTGGGAAGAATAACCTCAGATGACCATTTAAGTTGTATAGTCACTCCCCCTCCCCCCGCCCCAGCCTCTTTCCTAGTTCTTCTACCTGAAAAAGTGATTTGGAATGCTTTTTCCCTCTAGTATCACTTTGTGGGCAGTTTAGAAGCCAGTTTTCTTATAGATTCCCAAGTATTTGAGAAAGGAAGATGAGTATAAATATATATTGTGATTCCTTTTTTGGGGGGGAGGGGCAATACTAGGTATTGAACCCAGGGTGGGTATGCTACTGTACCCGACTATTATAATTCTTTTTCCTTTTTGAATTTTTTCATTCTATGTTTTCTTTCTCCTGTACCCTTTCGGAGATATTTAAGTTCATCAGAAGCCAACTTGGCTGGGAAGAAATACAGTCGGCTCTTGTTATCACAAGAGCATTCTGCTCCCAAAGATATAGCTAACTACATCAAAAATATATATTAAAGAAAAAATTGTGCCTATACTGAACATTTACATACTTTTTCTTGTCATTATTCCCTAAACAATAAACTATTTATAAAGCATTTAAACTGCATTAGGTTATTTTAAGTAATGTAGAGATTATTTAAAATATGTGGAGGCTGTGCACAGATTATATTCAAATACTATACCATTTTATGTAAGGGACTTGAGCATCTATGGATTTTGGTATTTGCAGGAGTCTGGAACCCTGTGGACCACTGTGTCTTGTTTCGTGTTTCCAACCAATTTTTAGTAACAGTTCATTAAAACCCAGGGTGCTAGAGTCATAGTTGGTACAGATACAGTTCCAGAGTCATTGGCTTTCTGTTGTGTTTATCTCGTCAAGTACCTGATGATTCAGCAGACTCCATTTGTGCGTCGCCAAGTCCGCAAACTTTTGCTCTTCATCTGTGGATCAAAGGAGAAGTACCGCCAGCTTCGGGATTTGCACACTCTGGACTCCCATGTGCGTGGGATCAAGAAGTTGCTGGAGGAGCAGGGGATATTCCTGCGGGCAAGTGTGGTTACAGCCAGCTCAGGCTCCGCTTTGCAGTACGACACGCTCATCAGTCTGGTACGAGGCCTGGGAAATTGTAGGGAGGGGGAGGGCAATTGAATGAGGTTCAGCCAAGCAGGTAATAGAATGGAGCCGTACAGAACGTTTAAAACATGTAGAGAATATCATAGCTAGAGTTGAGCTTCAGGTAAATCATTATACTTGAGCAGGTGCCGTCCCTTCAGAGTCTTGAATTCCCCACCCCCACCTGACAGTGGTTCCTCCTTTATGTGGTGTAGTGGCGTGAGCTTCTTATTCTTGTCATTTGTTTCTGTCATGGATAGGATTAAGCCGAAATTTGTGTACCTCTGATTTTTGTTCTTGAATACTAAAGACATGATGGAGGGTGGGGTATAAAAATGTATTACTAGCCGGGCATGGTGGCGCATGCTTGTAACCCCAGCATTCGGGAGGCTGAAACCGGAGGATCCAGGTTCGCGGCCAGCCTCAGCTACCTAGTGAGGCACTCCGCAACTTAGTGAGAGTCGGTTTCAAAATAAAGAATAAAAAATAGGGCTGGGGGTATAGCTCGGAGGTAGAATGCCCCTGAGTTCAATCCCCAGTACCGCAAAAAAAAAAAAAAAAAAAAAAGTATTACCGCTTAAAGAGAAGGTATTTAGGCTTGGGGGGGGGGTAAATGGAACATTTTGCTTTGGAGCATCTAAAAAGAACATCCACAGTATTAACAACTCCTAGCTTGCTTTGTGTTTGTAGCAAGAAAAAAAGTTAACTAGAATGTAGTTTCTCAGCTATGGCCTATCTTTGCTGCTGTCTTTATGAGTAGCCTGCAGGTTTTCTGAGAACAAAGGGGAACAGAATCGAGGTAGCCTCCTACTAGCTGCAGTCTTGAGTGGGCCCTGCTCCAGGTTCCCTAGCCATTCCAGTGAGCACCTGCCCTGTATGGAAGTTCATGGTCACTTTGCAGTCCCAAGCCAGGGTAACAGCCCCTTGAGGCAACAAGTGTGGTATTTTGGGGGGCTGCTTGGTGGAGTTTCTCATTTCCTTAGATTGGTTTCCATTTCAGATGGAGCACCTGAAAGCCTGTGCAGAAATTGCTGCCCAGCGAACCATCAACTGGCAGAAATTCTGCATCAAAGATGACTGTAAGCAATGCTTCTCCTTTTGGTTGTTGATGGTCATTGTTTCATGAACTTTTATTGAGGTCTGCTTTGTGCTAAGCACTGTATGGGATGCTAGAAACAGCCATAAGCAAGATGCAGAGACAGAACTCTGCCTAGCAAAAAAAGAAAAAGAAAAGTAAAAACTTAAAAGAGTAATAAGTCCTGATAGTTAAAATTTGGGGTGCTGTGGAAGCACAGAGTAGGAGTATCTGACTTTCAAGTTGTGGCAGTGAGGCTAAAAAGTAGAGTAGTCTGGAGAATCCCTTATTCAAAGGGGCTGGATCCAGTATGTCTGTGGTTGTTTTAATGCCATTGAGATCTTTCCTCTTCTTCTTGGCAATGTCCAGCAGAGGATGTAGAGAAGAAAGCTGGTAGGAATGAGGCAGTTGCAGCCATGTGGCACAGTCACTTCCGTTCTTTTGTGTAAGTAGTTCAGTCATCCCAGAGCCAACCACTGCCCCTCTGCTTCCAGCTGTCCTGTACTTCCTCCTCCAAGTGAGTTTCCTGGTGGATGAGGGGGTATCACCGGTGCTGTTGCAGCTGCTCTCCTGTGCTCTGTGTGGCAGCAAAGTACTCGCTGCCCTGGCAACCTCTACAGGGTCCTCCAGTGCAGCTTCCTCCTCAGCCTCTGTGGCCTCCAGCTCTGGACAAGCCCCAACACAGTCCAAGTCTTCCACTAAAAAGAGCAAGAAAGAAGAAAAAGAAAAGGAGAAAGACGGTAAGAGTCACCATCTGATCTTGTTTCACTCTCTCTTTGAGCACGTGGTTTACTCTGAAAGATCTTTTATCTTGGTTTTCACAAATGCTTTCTGGTGTCTACTTTTCGTCTCATTTTGAGTTATGGTGAGGTGACACCTTAAACAATTGTGTGTCTTCCTACGCCAGGTGACCAACAGGAAAGGTGAAAGTGCACCAAACATTTTTAGCAAGCCAAGCTTTTTTCTGTGAAAAAATAAGTAACAGCACCTGCTTTGTGGCGTAATTTTCAGAGTTAAATGAAATACCATAAATCAACTGTGAATGCTCTGGATATCAGCTCTTTAGCTGACCTCTTACCTTTAGCTTTACTGCTTTTCAGGGTCTTTGGAGACCTGAGACAGGTGATCAGCAGTTGGGAAC
This sequence comes from Graphiurus murinus, assembly GCA_004027655.1. Classification (NCBI taxonomy): domain Eukaryota; kingdom Metazoa; phylum Chordata; class Mammalia; order Rodentia; family Gliridae; genus Graphiurus; species Graphiurus murinus. The sequence goes on along the minus strand of PVLC010000561.1, from coordinate 144,401 downwards.
AATGAAAGTGGTTTGCCTTTCCCAACTAATTATTTAGATGTCTCTGAACAGGTCTACAAGTCGTGTTGACTGTTTCAGATAGCAAACTTTTGGAAGAAAGTTTCTTCCAGTGCAACTACATTTGCTCAGCACCAGGCTGAATAGACACATTATGCTTGTGGGGGCTATTATTATATATCTCAATAGAGACTGACTTAGTCTCTGGAAATTGTTTTGCAAATTATAACCATGTAGTAGAAACTTGAGAAATGGACAGAATGCCCTCCTCTCCATCTGGTAGCACAGGCCAAGACCCCTAGGTGACTGCTTCCTACATTTTAGCACTCAGTCCTGCCCTGATCTTACAGGCGAGAGCTCAGGCAGCCAGGAGGACCAGCTGTGCACAGCTCTGGTGAACCAACTGAACAAATTTGCTGATAAGGAAACCCTAATCCAGTTTCTCCGTTGCTTCCTTTTGGAGTCCAATTCTTCCTCAGTGCGCTGGCAGGCCCACTGTCTGACGCTGCATATCTACAGGTAGGGCCAGAGCTTGGTTTGGGCCCAGAACCAGGGTACATGATGTACTTCTACTTTGGTTTCATGTTACATACTCATGGTCATGGTATTTACACCAGCCTGAATTTTCTTGAGCATTAAAAATTTCTTCATGAACTATCTGGTTTTAGCTCTTAAGCTGATGCTGTAGGCAAGAGATTGTTTTCCACATAGAAGGCTATGTTTGGGAGTTTGTAAAATGACTAGACTTTGTTGGCTAAGTAAGCTCAGTTTCTTTTCTGGAATAAGGTTAGATAATGGGGATAGAGATAGGCTAGATAGTAAAGGACTGTGCTCTATCTGTTAGGATCGATTGTTAAAAGAGCCACCAAGCCATTGTGGGGAAGGAGATACATCTATAGAAACAGTAGTACCTGGGTCTTGGTGACAAATAAGGGTACCTCCGGGTTTTCTACTACTTGGTAACATGAGCTGTCATTTACTTACAGAAACTCGAGCAAATCGCAACAAGAGCTTCTGCTAGATCTCATGTGGTCCATCTGGCCAGAACTTCCGGCTTATGGTCGTAAGGCTGCTCAGTTTGTGGATCTGCTAGGCTATTTTTCCTTGAAAACCCCACAGACAGAGAAGAAGGTAACAGTTGATTTATGGTCAGAGAGGCTAACTTGCCATGTTTTATCTTTTTTCTCTTGAGTTAAGAACATTATGACCAACTTAGATAGGGAGCTCATATACAGAATCTCTTTCTTTTGAATATATCTAGTTTCACATTGTTATTAAATACTTGCAATATGTATATCATGCGAATAATATATCCTAGCACTTAAGTACAATCTGAATTTGGCCTTTAACTAAAAGAAGTAGGTCTAGCAGGGAAGGAAATGGAACTCAGTAAAGTTACTAGGGAAAGAGAGTGTTCTTGGTTGTGCCAGTAGCACTATATGCCAAAAAATGTTCTGCAAGTAGTCATTTCCTGACTTCTCCAGAAGGATAAAAACTATTTTCTCCACAAAGTCTCAAATCATCAAGACTGGAAACTTCTAAAGGAGATAGAATCTATTAAACCATCGGGAATTAGGACCCCCTTTGTATGATTGTGAATGGGGACTGAGAAGTCCAGTACTTGTAGGGTAGGCCTCAGCCAGATAAGGGCTTTAACTGTGTTTCTTCACTGAATTCTGTTTTAGTTGAAGGAGTACTCACAGAAGGCTGTGGAGATTCTGCGGACTCAAAACCATATTCTCACCAACCATCCCAATTCCAACATTTACAAGTGAGCTTTGTTTTGCTTCCTACATATTTCAAGCACAGTCGCCCTTTTGAATAGCTCTGTGCCTCAGAAGCGGAGAACCTGCCTTTTAATGAAAACACTTTTTAAGCTGGATGTGGTGGTACACACCTGTAATCCCAGTACTTGGGAGGCTGAGAAGGTTATCTAAGGTTTGAGACCAGCCTCAGCAAGTAGCGAGACTCTCATCAACCTAGCGAGACCCTGTTTCAAAATAAAAATAAAATAGGGCTGGGGGTATAGCTTGGAGGTAGAATACCCCTGGGTTCAATCCCCAGGACAACACACACACACACACACACACACACACACCCCTTTTAAAAGAGGATGTTGCTTTAATTGATGGCTTATTCTTTTCCTGGTTTAATAATGGCTGTTTTTTTTTTTTTTTTTTAACTTTATTGAGGTATAATTTAAATTCCACAAAAGCCGGGCATGGTGGCGCATGCTTGTAATCTCAGCATTTGGGAGGCTGAGACTGGAGGATCCAGGTTCGCAGCCAGCTCAGCTACCTAGTAAGGCACTCTGCAACCTAGTGAGACCCTGTTTCAAAATAAAGAATAAAAAATAGGGCTGGGGGTATAGTTCGAAGGTAGAATACCCCTGAGTTCAATCCCCAGTACTGCAAAATAAATAAATAAATAAATAAATAAATAAATAAATAAATATAAATTCCACAAAATATTGTCTAAACATAGAATTGAGTGATTTTTTTTTTTTTTTCAGTATTGGGGATTGAGCTCAGGGGCATTCTACCTTCAAGGTATACCTCCAGCCCTATTTTTTATTCTTTATTTTGAAACCGGCTCCGGCTCTCACTAAGTTGTGGAGTGCCTCACTAGGTAGCTGAGGCTGGCCTCGAACCCAGATCCTCCGGTCTCAGCCTCCCAAATGCTGGGATTACAAGCGTACACTACCACGCCTGGCTTGAGTGATATTTTTTTCTGAGTAAATTTGTTTCTTCCCTGAGTCAAAATTTTATCCCATGTTAAGGATTCCATTGAATATCAGCTCAGAAGTAGGAAGCATTGAAGGTCAATTTGTTGAAATTTCCTTCCTGTGACTTCTAAACCCTGTTGGGATTTTCTCTTTCCTTATGGTCTCACTGTGGGGTGCTCACTTTGGAGGATATTGTGGCTTTTTTGTAAAGCTCAATGTTGTCTAAAATGAAAATTTCCTCATGCTGAAACTCGTTTCTTCCTTAGCACCTTGTCCGGCTTAGTGGAGTTTGATGGCTACTACCTGGAGAGTGATCCCTGCCTGGTGTGTAATAATCCAGAAGTGCCGTTTTGTGTAAGTAACATCTTCAACATGGCGCTCCTGAGGTTTACCGGCCCAGTGGGTTCCTTGTTTCTAGAGATTGGTTGGTACTGCATAGGTGTTCTTCTCCAAATGGTTGGTCACTAGTAGTATGAATTCTTGCCTGCCACATTTGAGTAGAAACTTTATCCATGAATGAAGAGTAGGTTATATTGATGGATTTTGAAGAAGGCAGGATGAACGGTCAGCTTTGAACTAACATTATGTTTTTGTGTACCCTTGTATTCAGTACATCAAGCTCTCTTCCATTAAAGTGGACACACGGTATACCACCACCCAACAAGTTGTGAAGCTCATTGGCAGTCACACCATTAGCAAAGTGACAGTGAAAATTGGGGACCTGAAGCGGACCAAGATGGTGCGGACTATCAATCTGTATTACAACAACCGAACTGTACAGGCCATCGTGGAGTTGAAAAACAAGTATGGGCTTTTCACAAGACTTCGGGTGGGTTGGCAGGTTCCTGGAAGGGGCAAAGCAGCATATCCCTAGAGGTCAGTATGTCCTCTTAGCCTGGCCACTCATGACTGAGGGACAAAAATGGAACACTAGTTCCTCAAGATGTTGACAAAGATTACTTTTTAACTACTCCAGCAGTGCCTTAGGAGGCTGTGGAAACTTCTCAGCAGCCTGTCTCAGGAGGGAGCACAGAAAAGGGACTCAGCTTCTGACACCCAGTCTACCCAGCGTGGTTCTTAGTCTTATGGAAAACTGCCTATATTGGGAAGTAGTTGCCATTTTTTGGATTAAGAAAGCTGTTCTCTTCCTCATAAAGCAGGAAGTACTTCTCAAGAATCTTCTCTAGTGCATCTTCCTCATTCCTTCCATTTCAGCATGGTACCTGTCCTCCATGTCTGCCCATTTTGAATCAGGGACTGTCACGTGGGCCCAAGGAGACCTGAGCTGGTTTATCACATCACCTGTCACAGAGACAAAACTCTTTCTGTTGGAGTCTGAGGCATTGCTTTTAGACAGAGAACATGGTTGATGCTACTTGCATTAGTAAGACTTGTGATGCTGTTCTCCACATAGAATGGAAGAATGATTGCTATTCCAAAAGACAGAATAAGTCAAGGCATGTGTACCACATCTACACATGACCAGGAGCTGTCCCTGAAGGATGTTGTTCTCTTCTTTTGAAAAGCAAAGTTAACATTGGTGACCTAAAAAGAGGTGCTATCAATTAGGGGGGCCCATTCCCTTCCAGAGGAGGTTGATTTGTTTTTTTTTGTGGTGAGTCAGCACATCTACTGGTAGACTGTGTGGTTCAGTTTCCAGTGCTATCTCTAGCTCTGTGACTTTGGAGAACTTAACTTTGACTTCTATAACTGTAAAATGGAGATAAATTCCTACTTTCAGGTTCTTCCTTTAAGGATTAAATAAATTAATATATGCAAAGTGCTAGGAACATTGCCTGGCACATGGTAAGTACTCAGTAAACTAAAGCTCTAATTGTGTTAATGTAGTCACCCTACAATTATTTCGACTTTTCTCTTTATGGTTTGACTTAGCATTTAGTTATGTCTATAACCAGATCCTGGTATGTGCCTCCGCTTTGCTTCTCTGTCTCTCTGTCTCTGTCTCTCTCTCTCTGTACTGGGGATTGTACTCACTGGCATTCTACCTCTGAGCTACACTTCCAGCACTCTTTAACTTTTTCATTTTGAAACAAGGTTTTGCTAAGTTGTTGAGGCTGGCTTTGAACCTGTAATCTACCTGTCTTGGCCTGTCCAGTACTGGCATTAGAGGCAGGTACCGCCATGCCTCTGCTCTTGAAAGTAGCCTAGCTTTATCCTTCCACCTTCCAAGGTTGTCATCATCGTGGGAACTTGGTGGCAGTCATTACCATTGTACCTCTTGGGATTATAGGCTTTCGCATGACATACTTGGAGTAATATCTTCCTCTGGTATGCACTTCTGTAATTTTTCTGGAATCTCAAAAGTTATCATATCTAACGATTGAAAGCACTTGTATGTGCTGTCCTTTTTTTTTTAATAGAGGAAATATAGAAGAAAAAATGTTAATTAACTTGCTATCATTTGCCAGATATTTTTAGAATAACTATTTAATTGCCTTAGAAAAATACATCGAGCAGTCTTTCTCTTTGTCCCATCCAGCCGTCACCACTGAGGTTTAAATGAGAGGCTCTAAGGCATTCTGTTTCTCTGACACTGTCTTCCCTAGGCCAGCTCGATGGCACAAAGCCAAGAAAGTTCAGCTGACCCCTGGGCAGACAGAGGTGAAGATAGATCTGCCATTGCCTGTCGTGGCCTCCAACTTGATGATTGAGTTTGCAGACTTCTTTGAAAACTACCAGGCCTCCACAGAGACTCTGCAGTGCCCACGCTGTAGTGCCTCCGTCCCTGCCAACCCAGGGGTCTGTGGCAACTGTGGAGAGAATGTGTACCAGTGTCACAAATGCAGGTAAGCTAGTCGTTGTCCCCTAGGCCAGGGCCAAACATGCTCCTTGTATTTTTCTGTAACAGTCTCAGTGTGGACAATTTCAGTGTCTGGTGTTCTCACAATTTAGAGCATTATGGGTCCAGGGATGGGGGGGGGCATGGAAAATGGTGTGTGTGTGTGTGTGTGTGTGTGCGTGTGTGTGTGTGTGTGTGTGTTGTCTATCCAGTGGAAGGGATGTAGATCCAGGAAGGTGACTACATTAGTTCTAGGTCTTCCTTTTTATTATCTGGTTGCTTACATCCTTCTCACCTTATGGTTATTATCTTTTCATTAATTCCTGTAATCGTTTCCACAGTAATAGGTGTGGCACAGTACATCTCCCCAGCAAACTTCTGCTGCTCTACTGACTCAAATACTTTGATTCTTCATTCAGATCCATCAACTATGATGAAAAGGATCCCTTCCTCTGCAATGCCTGCGGTTTCTGTAAATATGCTCGCTTTGACTTCATGCTTTATGCCAAGCCTTGCTGTGCAGTGGATCCCATTGAGAATGAAGAAGACCGGAAGAAGGTGAGGCCAGATCTGGCCTAGACTCAGGGCCGTGGCTTTGATTTGAACTCTTTTACCCAGAGCTTCTAGCCCAAGATCTCAGGTCAGATGGGCAAATAATGGGCGTCAGAGCACAGCTTTCGAGTGTGAGCAAATAATGGTATAAGGCTTATCAAACTCATGGTTTGCATAGGAGTTTGGAGAAGTGTTGGTTTGTACTGAAACCAGAGCATCTCAAGGAGCAGAGGGGCGCCTTGCTCTGCATTGGTTCCACAGCTTGCTTCAAAGCAAGGCTCTCTACCTTCCCTTAGCATTAACTTGCCAGAGGTCTGGTTTCCTGCCAGTATAATGAGGTGGATCTGTGTAGTAAAGGACAGTGAAAATGGAGCACCTACTGGGATAGCAGAACATTTATTTAGCTTTCGGGTCAGAAGCACAAAAGTTCCCATTCCAACTGTGTTCTTTAACACTTGTGTGACTTGGCCTAAATTATTTTGCTCAGCATCATATGCCCTTAAGGTAGTATATCACCTCACCGGATTGTTGTGAAGAATAGAAATAATGTCTGAAACCCTGCACCTGACCTAGAGATCAGTAAATGATTAGCAGTTGGATTACTTGGGGGAAGACATCATGCCGTCGAGCCTTCATGCTGTCCCCATCTCTTCCCGAGTAGGCTGTTTCCAATATCAACACACTTCTGGACAAAGCCGATCGGGTATATCATCAGCTAATGGGACATCGACCACAGCTGGAGAACCTGCTCTGCAAAGTGAATGAGGCAGCTCCAGAAAAGCCGCAGGTAATCTCAAACTAGGGAGCACTTAAAGAGGGCTTTTGGTCATGCCTGAAGACTGCTCCTAGGTGAGATCACCCTCAGGTAGAGGTCTGACAATTGATTTCTTGGGGTTGCAGGAAGACTCAGGAACGACAGGGGGTATCAGCTCCACTTCAGCAAGTGTGAATCGCTACATCCTTCAGTTGGCTCAGGAGTACTGTGGAGACTGCAAGAACTCTTTTGACGAACTCTCCAAAATCATCCAGGTAGAGAAATGGAAGTGGATTTTGAATGCTTTGTTCAAATTTTATTGATATTGTCTTCCAAGCATTCCTGTTGCTCATTCAGCAGTTCAGTTCTTGTTGTTGTCCCTGCCCAGTTCAATTGATAAAGCAGGTACAGTTGGCCGCACCAAATGGCACTGTCACACTGTGGTTTCTGGCACTTGTCAGAGATCTATTTGTGCTAGAAAACAGTATAATGGTAATGGGAGGTTAGTACAGATTTGTTTTTCTTGACTGTTAATAAGTCTTTGTTTAATAGAAGGTTACTGATTTTTAGATGAGTGACAAGATTTTATTCCCTCTTCTGATGTTTGTAGGCTAGAGGGTCAGGGCACACCAGCTGCAGTCAATCAGGGTGGTCAATGGGTCTGTTAATGTACTAGACCCAGTAATCTCCATGGGATAAGAAGCTGGCCACGGGCAGTGGAGCTTCCTACATGGAGAGCAACCAGTTTACCTGGAAGGGCCTGCATGCCATCTTTGCCACATGGGCGTGCATTTCTCTAAAGGACAGTGCTGCATGGGAGTTAGGAGCATGAGCCTGTGATCAGAGTCTTATTTCTGACACTGGCCTTTGCCTTGGTCAAGCCAACCTTTCTAAGTTTCAATTTCCTCCTCTATTAAATAGAGGGAAATTATCTAACGGGTAGGGTTACTGATAAAGTTAATTATATAATGTATGTAAAGTTTTTTCAAAGCAAAGCTAATTTTCCAATTAGCTTCCTTTTTTTCCATAGTTTACTTGCCAGTTTCTTTGTGTCTTTTCCTTCTTAGAAAGTCTTTGCTTCACGCAAAGAGTTGTTGGAGTATGACCTGCAGCAAAGAGAAGCGGCCACCAAATCATCCCGGACCTCCGTGCAGCCCACATTCACTGCCAGCCAGTACCGTGCTTTATCTGTCCTCGGCTGTGGTCACACCTCCTCCACCAAGTGCTATGGCTGTGCCTCGGCTGTCACAGAGCACTGTATCACACTACTCCGGGCCCTGGCCACCAATCCAGCCCTGAGGCACATCCTCGTCTCCCAGGGCCTTATCCGGGAACTCTTTGATTATAATCTTCGACGAGGGGCTGCAGCCATGCGGGAGGAGGTCCGCCAGCTCATGTGCCTCCTAACTCGGTCAGAGCCTGCTCCATGATTCTGAGCCTAGTAATACCTACTAACATGGGGTAGTGGCAGCAGTGCTGCTGGAAGCACTGGAAGGTACAAAGAATTGTGCTTCTGACTGCCAGGTGGCTTAGATAGCTTGCCACAGAGGAAACATGGGAAGACACCCAGGATGCAGGGGAGCAAACATAGGGAGCACTGAAACCCAGGTTTCATTGTAAATGGTGTATTTGATTTATGCTTTGTTGGTGTCAGTAATGTCTCTGAGCCTAGGTGAGGGAGGATAAGGGACGATGGGACTCTTGAAATCAAGAAAACTCGCATGAAAGAAGAGAGTGGAGCAGGGAGTCCTGGTAGTAAGAACCCAGACTCTGGGTCAGAAGAAGCCAGGCTCAGGATCTGATACGTTCCGTCATGTGCCTTGAACAAATTACTTAATTTCCTGAGAGTAGTAAATACTTTAAAGGCTTGTGGTGAGGATGAGTGAAATAATTCAATAAGTAATAACTCATGTTGAGTACTTACTAGGTACCAGATAGTGCTCTCACAGTTCTGTGTGGATTATTTACTGGATGTCATAAAATCTGGAACACATTTGGGTGCTCGAAAAACGTTACTTGCTATATTAATTCATTTAACAAGTGTTTATTGAGCATCTGTTGAATTCTAGGGGATTTAATGGTAAATAAAGTCCTTGCCCTCATGTGACCTACATTCTAGATGGGAAGAACTGCAATAAATAATGATACAATACAATGTCAGAAAATAAGATTGTGAAGAAAAACAAAGTAGAGATGGTGACCCCAGTTGTAGGAGGACTTGCTGTTTAGGGTAAGGTGGCCAAGGACTTGAGCCCAGGCCTGTGTGAAGGAAGGAAGTGAGCCATGCCAACACCCCAGGCCATGATGGGATACAAGCCTAGGGAACAGTGAATGGGGAGACTGGGGTGCAGTGCAGGCTTGTGCTGGGAATGCTGGGACTGGAAGGGGGTTCTGTATAGCTGGAGAGAGGAGGAGGAGGAGGAAGTTGTAAAGGAGCTATCTTGTTGGGTCCTGGGGGTCAAAGTGCATTAGGAAGGAACAGTGGCATGATATAGTTTATGTGTTTTTGTTAGTAGTAATAACAGAAGCATTATTACAAAGGAGCATAGAAGGAAGTGTGGGTGCTGTGGGAGAAATGACATGGAGGCAGTTAGGATGAGGAAAAAGTTGTGTCCCCCACAGAGAGTGGATTCGTAGGATTTGGAGACTGTGATGCACCACTCAGCTCCTCGGGCCCTGCAGCCTGTGATGTGAACCCCATTCCTTAGTGTTGTTCTTCCCTCTGGTCTCCGGGTTTTGTAAGGCTAATGCTAGTCTTGCCCCTGGGAGGGAAGTAGAAAATTTTGGGCCAGGTAACCCTAGCCATTGATTTGTTTCTTTGAGCCTCTTCAAGGGGAAAGGAGGATTGTGACCAATTGTGAATAACAGGACTCCATTCCTTTTCTCCCCAGAGACAACCCAGAAGCCACCCAGCAAATGAATGACCTGATCATTGGCAAAGTCTCCACAGCCCTGAAGGGCCACTGGGCCAATCCAGATCTGGTGAGCAGGCCTCTGTCCTCTTTGACTTTTGCCTCGCATTCCTTCTGTGTTCCCAGCTTCCTCCTCTCTGGTCCCATTGTGTAGACTAAGGAGGGAAAGAGAGGCACATTTGCAGAGCTCAGGTCCAAGAATGGTTCCCAGGTAGAATCTGCTGCACAGGGGTCTCTATCTCGGCATTGTCTCTAATGGGGCCACTCTAATGACCACTTTAGTTAGGAGTCTCTTTATTGGAGCTTGGACCTTACCTCAGTTCTTGGGCTGACCCTAGAAACCCTTCTTGACTCGTCTCTCTTCCTGTTGTCCTTCTAGGCAAGTAGCCTTCAGTATGAGATGCTGCTGCTGACAGATTCCATCTCAAAGGAGGACAGCTGCTGGGAGCTCCGATTGCGCTGTGGTAGGTTTGGGAACATCTGGACAGAGGCTTTCTAGGAATGGAAAAGGAGCTCCAAGGTGCAGTCTTGGCACCAGAGGAAAGAGGATACTTGGGCAGCTTCTTCTGGGGCAGGTGGCATGTGTCTTGTGATTGTGACTATGCCTTTTCTGACTATCCCTAGCTCTCAGCCTTTTCCTCATGGCTGTGAACATTAAAACTCCTGTGGTTGTTGAGAACATTACCCTCATGTGCCTGCGGATCTTGCAGAAGCTGATTAAACCACCTGCACCAACCAGCAAGAAGAACAAGGTACTGGGCTGGGGCAGGGAGACTTCTGAGCACTGTGTCCCACCTTTTCAAGGTCTCTGCCTTACCTTGAACTCACCTAACCAGGACGGGTACCAGGCTGCCTTTGCCTTAGTTCAGCAGAAATAGGTTGTTTTCTGTTTTTGTTTTTGTGGTACTGGGAATGGAACCCAGGGGCATTCTACCTCCAACCTACACCCTCAGCCCTATTTTTTATTCTTTATTTTGAAACAGAGTCTCACTAAGTTGTAGAGGGCCTCACAAGTTGCTGAGGCTGGCTGTGAACCTGTAATTCTCCTTTCTCAGTCTCCCAATTACTAGGAGTACCTGGTCTGCCTCAATGGTTCTCAGCAAAGACAGGGCAGGCACCCTCATTTCCTTTTTTGGTATTGGGGATTGACCCTACAGGCATTCTGTCTCTTAAGCTATGCCCCCAGCTTGACTTTATTTCTTTATTTGGAAACAGGGTCTCACCAGGTTGCTGAGAGCCTTGCTACGTTGCCGAGGCTGGCTTTGAGCCTGTGATCCTCCTGTCTCAGCCTCCCAATTACTGGGATTACAAGTGTGTGCCACCAAGCCTGGCTATTCTTTCCTTTTGATGAAGGGTACTTTCCCCAAAGCTGATTCCCAGCAAATTAAAAAGAGGAACCTCATTCCCCATATAACCATCATTTTTCCACTGTGTGATGCAAAAAAAGATTTCCACAGAATTACTCCTAAGCACCAAAGTCCAGTGTTGACATTCCCATTTTGCTTTAACCTCTAGAGAGCAACAGTTCTCAAAATTTGGCTCACAGACCCCTGGGCGTTCCCAAGACTTTGAGGGAATCTGTGCAGACAACGCTCTTCTCATAATTATTCTAAGATATACTGCCTATATGCCTTTTCACTCTTGATGTTTGTGCCGATGGTGCAGAATCTTTCATGCTGGGTGTGACTGCTGGGGCCCCACCCTGAGAAGGTGCCAAGTGTACCAGTAGTTCTCTGCTGTTGCGCAGTTTAATTCAACAGCATCCTTGATGAAACAGCACAGATTAATTACGTGGTGTCTCCACTCTTGAGTACTAGCCTTTTTAATGGCCAGCGTGGCAAAATGGGAGATGTACCCAAAGCGCCTCTCCTGCACCCCAGGCCAGCAACTGTCCTGACGAGCAGCACTTGTGTGCTCCTGTGAGATGCCAGCTGAACCCTGCTTCTCTTGGGGCATCATGCTTGTGCTTGAAGCAACAACTGACGGGCAAGTTGTGCTTATTCAGGCATGGCTATTTGGCAGGCATTTTCTTCAAAAGTGAATAAGCCTGTCACTTTAAGAAGAATTGGGGGCTGGGGCTGTAACTCAGTGGTATAGTGCTTGCCTAGCATGCACAAGGCCATGGGTTCCATCTTCAGTACTACAAGAAAAAAAGAAAAAGTAATTGGCATAAGTCAAAGTACAAATACTCTCCAAATAACCATTGCATGCTACTACATCACACATGGGTAAAAGATGAAGTTTGGAGTATCAGAATATGGAAAGTTTGTTAATATGGTTTCAGAGTCCACACTGCCACCAATCTTTAAGAACCCATAATCTGTTGAGTTTTGGCATAGTATTAAGGAAAATTATCCACAATTAATTGAAAAAATATTATATTAAAATAGTCTTTTTTTTCCACCTGCATATCTGTGAAGCCAGATATCTTTCATATACTTCAGTTGAAACAATGGCTCACAACAGTTTGGGTGCAGAAGCAGATGTAAAAATAGTTGTCTTACTGGAGGATCACCAGACTTGTAATCTTAGCAAGATCCTTGTTCAAAATTAAAAAAAAAAAAATAGGGCTATGGTCTAGCTTGGAGGTATAGTGCCCCTGGGTTAAATCCCAGTGCCACAAAAACAAACAAAAAGAATCTAAGTTGTCTTAAGGCATTTGTTAAGCAATTGTCAAAAATATAAAATGGTAGCAGGGCATGGTGACACATGCTTGTAATCCCAGTACTTGGGAGGCTGAGACAGGAGGAGCGAAGATTCACAGTCAGCCTCGGCTACTTAATGAGGCCCTCTGCAACTTAGTGAGACCCTGTTTCAAAATAAAGGATAAAGAAATAGGGTCGGGATATAGTTCAGAGGTAGGATACCCTAGGTTTAATCCCCAGTACTGCAAATAAATAAACAAAATGATACCTCTTTTTTTTTTTTAGATTATTTTTGTTTTTGAAAGATAAATGTTAATTAGATTGACAAGTTATGAATTTATTCTTATTTTTGTGTTTTGTTTGTTTGTTTTTGTTTTTTTTGCGGAACTGGGGATTGAACCCAGGGGCATTCTACCTCCAAGAAACAGGGTCTCACTAAGTTGTGGAGGGCCTCACTAAGTAGCTGAGGCTGGCTGTGAACCTGGATCCTCTTGTCTCAGCCTCCCAAGTACTGAGATTACAAGCATGCGCCACCATGCCCAGCTTCTTATTTTTGTTAATTAGTAAATATTTTAAGAACTTTTCCATTTTCATTTAATATAGTAAATATCAATAGATAAAACACATAAACAAAAGCTTCTGGAAGCCGGGCATGGTGGTGCATACTTGTAATCCTAATACTTGGGAGACTGAACAGGAGAATCTCAGGTTCAAGGCCAGCCTCAGCTACCCCTCTGCAACTTAGTGAGACCCTGTTTCAAAATAAGGAATAAAATACAGGGTTAGGGGTACAGCTTGGAAGTAGAATGCCCCTGGGTTCAATCCCTAGCACCACAAAAAAAAAAAAAAAGAAGCCTCTGGAATTCTCAATAATTTTGAAGTGTGTAACAAGATCCTGAGGCCAAAAAGTTTGTGAATGTCCAGTGTAGAGTGCTGTGTGGGCTCTTTGCTGTGCAAGCTTACTCTGGGCAGTAAAGGCTCTTCATGTTTTGGAGACTGTGCCATGACTCCTGGGAGATTGATTCTTTGGGAAACTATAGATCAGCCTTGGGCTAGGAATAGGGATAGTGTATGTGGCTGTAGGACTGTCTGTAGGAAGCCAACTGTACCTTCCCCATGCACTGTAGAAACCTTAAGCTCAGCATGGAGGTGTTGCTGCCAAATTGGATCAAGATGGCTTAACCGGAATACATATTTGGGCACAAAAGATATGCGTGTTGTTCTTCCTGCTCTTGCCTTTGCATGCCACTCTTTGGAAGGCAGTGCCATTTTGTTGGAGTTGGGGCTCATTTGTGCTTCCAGTCTCTCTGACCTCACTATTTGGTTTCTCCAGGATGTCCCTGTTGAAGCCCTCACTACAGTGAAGCCATACTGCAACGAGATCCATGCCCAGGCACAGCTGTGGCTCAAGAGAGATCCCAAGGCATCCTATGAAGCCTGGAAGAAGTGTCTTCCTATCAGGGGTATGTCTCTCCAAGATGTGGGAACCATCCCTTCTGCCTTTATCCTGACAGCCACTGTTGTATCACTCTCTTATGTTTGCCTATCCTTGGCCTTGCAGGGATAGATGGCAACGGGAAATCCCCCAGCAAGTCAGAGCTCCGTCACCTCTATTTGACTGAGAAGTATGTATGGAGGTGGAAGCAGTTTCTAAGCCGCCGGGGGAAGAGAACCACCCCCTTGGATCTCAAACTGGGGCATAATAACTGGCTGCGGCAAGTGAGTGACTGTCTCCCAGGTCCCTTGCCCACCATGTCCCAGCCTTAGATGCCCAGCAGTATGTTTCTACTCCTCACCAAATGTCTCTTCTGCTTTTTCTTTGCTATTCTTGTTTCCTTTCACAGAGGTTCTTGGTTGCAGCCACCAGCATTGTGGGCCGGTCAAAACGGGAACTTTTCTCCACTGTCTCAGGCTCATTATGCTCTTTCTTCCACTCCCTGCTTAAAGGAGCTAAACTCCAGCATCTGCACTCCCCTTTCTCCTTTCATCTTTTATGTCTGTTGTCCTTCCTTCCCTCTTCTTCCTAGTTAAGGTTTTAAAGGATTAAGGTTATCATATATTATCCATTGATAGATAAAGTGAGTAATACTTGGTTTACATTAAAAGTATTCTGCTTATGGCTATCCCCCAAAAAGCATTTCTGAAGTCTTTGTTTGCTTGACTTTTCCTCCTTTAGTTATCTTAGGTATGTTCTTCATATCACTTGGTGAAGAAATCTCCACAGAAAAGGGAGGCTCCTTAGCAGCCTCTTTCTTAGTCTACAGCAGCTAGCTCCTGTGTTAGGTGGTGATTTGAACTTTTGTCCTTTCCTAGTGAGGTTTTCAGAGAACTTCTGGATGGGTGGCAGTTGACTGTCCTGCTGGGGCTGTAAGACAGTGTCCTCTGAGCTTGGCCTCTCCTGTGTCCTGCAGGTACTCTTCACTCCAGCCACACAGGCTGCACGGCAGGCAGCTTGTACCATCGTGGAAGCTCTAGCCACCATCCCCAGCCGCAAGCAGCAGGTCCTGGACCTCCTCACCAGGTAGCATTTCAGGGTGGGATGGGGGGAAGGGTGACTTGACTTCATGTAAATCATAGATTCCTAAGCTTATTAGCTTACTGCCCCCTTTTCAGAAAACAAAACATCCTGAGCACCCCCCTGCACACGTCAACTGCCCCTTATTTTTATTCAACAGCTCCCCACCCCCAGTTAACACTCAAGGCCACCACCGCCCCCTGCATCATTCTAGCATTCCCCCGGGGATGGTATCACTGTTTCTGGAAATTGTGACGTAGAGCCATTCCCTCATTCCCAGGAGAATCCATAGATCAAGGTTTGGGGAACATACTTGTGTGGGATGTATAACCTTCTAACTGCCTATCACAGGAATAACTGCTCAAAAACTGCATTATAGTGGCAGTATTAGTAATAGCAGCAGTACCAGCTAATATTTACTGAGATCTTATGAGCACATATTTGCTTGGCCGTATGTTCTCTTATGCAGTCTCTGTGGTAATAAGCATCCAAATACGAGTGCTTAGTGTCTATAGCCTTCATTCTGTGGTGCTCTGAATTCTTCCCAGATGTGGGAAGCTTGGGGTTTTTCAGATGCCCCCCCTCTACCTCTAGAAGGAGGAAGAGGGGCAAAGTGGAAGCTATATTAGAGGGAACCACTGGGGCTCTCTGAACTGCTAGTCCTCTCCCGTGGTGAGCGCCCTTCTCTTGATGGCAGTTACCTGGACGAGCTGAGTGTGGCTGGGGAGTGTGCCGCAGAGTACCTCGCTCTCTACCAGAAGCTTATCACTTCAGCGCACTGGAAAGTCTACCTGGCAGCTCGAGGAGTCCTGCCCTACGTGGGCAACCTCATCACTAAGGTATTCCACCCCCCTGCAGCAGAGCCCCTCCCCTAATTCTCCTTTCATCAGACATCGATGTAAACACTGCAAAGTTCTTTTTTCACTGAGAAGAAATACTTGTTGAACATACTATTCTAAAGATTTGATTGTATTTGTCATATGGCTGCATTTAGGCAGTTTTCAGGTTTTAAGCAATCTCTTAACAGCACTGCAGCTGTCATTGACTTTTTGGAAAAGAACTCCACAAGGGTTAGAATAAGCAGATGTGACTCCTGACCAGTTACTGCTGCAAGCTCCTGGGGTGGCAGTGGAGGCGGCTGGGCTCATTGGCAGTGCTGTCACACTGGTTTGTCATCCTCTTTAGGAAATAGCCCGCTTGCTGGCCCTGGAGGAAGCCACCCTGAGTACTGACCTGCAACAGGGTTACGCCCTCAAAAGTCTCACAGGTAGAGAGAGCCTGCTCGGACTTTCCATTAGGGCATTCTGGGTATGTTTTAAGGCCTGATCTTTAGTTCCTGGGTGAAGGACTGACTCTCTTCCCTCTTGTACTCACCATGGTGCAGATAAAAGTTCTACATTTTTCTCATCGATGGCTTTGCACTTTTGAGCTCCTATCCACTACTCACCATCTGGATTTATTAAGCACCTGTGTTATGCACAAGGATAGATTTTCCCCTGCATTTTGAGTTGTTCATAATCTTTTTTGTCACATGGGCCTTGTAATCTCATCTAGAGCTCTTTCAGCAACTTTTTCCTATCCCTACAGGCCTTCTCTCCTCCTTTGTTGAGGTGGAGTCCATCAAAAGGCACTTTAAAAGTCGCTTGGTGGGTACTGTGCTGAATGGATACCTGTGCTTGCGGAAGCTGGTGGTGCAGAGGACCAAGCTGATTGATGAGACGCAGGATATGCTGCTGGAAATGCTGGAGGACATGACCACAGGTAGCCCTGCCCAGCAACTGGGGCTTGTGCTATGTGCTTCTCCTGGACTGGTGACATGCATGAGTCTGATGTCCCTCTGTGCCACAGAAGCAGAGGAGAGGTGTCAGACACCTCCCCACTTTCAAGGAGAGAGACCCATTTCTCAAGAGCACTGGTTCTTGGAGTTGTACATCCTAGAGTTGGGCTCTCTCAGTTTGTCAGACTCATAGAGGAAATGGTTAAGAGTCTCAGACTGTTATCATTAGTCAGTCTGGAAAATTCGCAGCCATTTTCTCTTTAATTGCCTCTGCTCCAGTCTCTCTTTCTTTTCCTTGTGGAATTCCATTCCCACTCTATTATCCTTGCCTCTGTACCTCTCTTTGTGTCTGTTTCTCATGGGATATTTGTGCCACAGTTTTTTTGGTTTTTTGTTTTTGTGATACTGGTGATTAAATCTGGGGGCATTCTACCTCCTACCACCCCCCAAAGACCCTAACTACCACCCCCCGAAGACCTTTTTATTTTTTATTTTGAAGTAGGATCTCGCTAAATTTTTGAGGGTCTTGCTAAGTTGCTGAGGCTGGCCTCAGGACCTGCAATCCTCCTGTCTCAGCCTCTCAAGTACTGAGATTACAGGCGTGTGCTACCATGCCCAGCTTGGACAGTTTTTTTAGTTCATTAATTTTTTTTCTTCACTCTATTTAATCTACCATTCAGTTCTTGTAGTTGAAGATTTTATAGTCTCATTTTTATTCACATTTTCCATCTCCTTTATAAAATCTTTAGGCATATTAAACATTTGTGTCTGATAATTCTAAAACTTGAAGTATTTGTGTATCTGATTTTGCTGTTTGTTTTTTTTTATAGTGCCTTCAGTCTTACTGTATTTTATGATTTTTCACTATAGCCTCCTACTTTTGAGGTTTGTTGTAGAAATTCTTTAGGACTCAGTACTTGGCCACTTTGTTTTCTGGCAGGTACAGAATCAGAAACCAAGGCCTTCATGGCGGTATGCATTGAGACAGCCAAGCGCTATAATCTGGATGACTACCGGACTCCTGTCTTCATCTTTGAGAGGCTCTGCAGCATCATTTATCCTGTAAGCAGTGCAGTGCTCCCATGTGTCAACATGAACCATTTTGCCAGGAAGCCTTGGGGATTCAGTATGGTCATGGGTAGTGCTATCATAATGTGGGCAATTTAGTCAACATCTTAGGAAGATCCACTGGCATGGAACAGAAGCAACCTCATATTTTCCTGTTTTTTTGTGTGTGTGTGCTGGTGATCAAACCCAAGGCCTTGCACATACGAGGCAAGTGCTCTGCCACTGAGTCACACCTCCAGCCCAACTTTCATGTTCTTAATGATAGGAAATGCAGTGAACTTTCTTGGGGTCTTATTTCTTAGATTCTAGGTCAAGATTAGTCTTGGGTTTTTTGTTTTGTTTTTTTAACTAGATACTAGATATAACCTTCCATTGCCAAAATCTCATTGCTCACCAATCCAGCATGCTGTGGAAGAAATAGCTTGAGCAGAGTATACAGGCATTTTCACCCTCCTCTTCCTCTCCCCCTTGTTTTGTGCATGCATGCAGCAGGTGTCTTTTTTCCCCTAGTTGGAGCTATGTGAAAACTTGGTATGATCCAAACACCCCCTCTTGCTACTGAGTTAGTGCTGAGGTCATTGGAGTTGGGCTTAAAGCATGTTGGGCTTAAAGTGCCCTCTTCTCCACTTGAGGGTTGTCAGTGACCCAGTCACCTGGCCCAGGTTGGTTAGCATCACACGAGATAAGCACACATCACACCTAGTCTGTTTGCTGTGCTAGGAGATGCAATTTAGAATGACCTTTCCTTGGTGTATCCACAGAACCAAGGTATCACAGTTTAAATCTATGTCTCTGCCGTCCCTTCTGACACATCCTTCTCTCTGTCCTTTAGGAGGAGAATGAAGTCACTGAGTTCTTTGTGACCCTGGAGAAGGATCCCCAGCAAGAAGATTTCTTACAGGGCAGGATGCCTGGTAACCCGTATAGCAGCAATGAGCCAGGCATTGGGCCACTTATGAGGGATATAAAGAACAAGATTTGCCAGGACTGTGACCTGGTGGCCCTCCTGGAGGATGACAGTGGAATGGAGGTAATGGGCATTGCAGTCTGCAGTGACAAGGCGCATGGGCCGGGGTTGGTCCAGGTGCTTCTCCTTAGTAGTAGATCAACCTGGGCAGGTATCTTGCTTCAGCCTCCTCATCTGTAATTGGGGTTAATGATTCCCACTTTGCTGCCTCACTGGATGTTAGGGTTAATTACCTACCTATGAAGAGCCCTCCAGGGATTGGCATGGAATAAGCCAGTGGTTAATGGCTGCTGGTTATAGTGGTGGTAGGTTTTATTATTGTTGTTGCCTCTGGCAGAGATTTCCAAGGGGTTCCAGGTTAATGGAGTTCCCAAAATTCTGGCATTTTAGGGCCTGTATAGTTTATGTCCCTGTGTCCCTTGTGGCAGACAACCTCTAGGGTCTGTTGTTAAATACAGTGAACAGCATGTTGAGTGAAATAGAAAACACTTATTTTTCTGGTGCTGAGCCTGAAATGGGCTCAAGATAGAATGTCCTTAGCAGGGGTTTTCTAAGCTGGAGTCTATGGTTGGGTTAAGAGTGTCCCTGAAATTGTGCACAAAATAAATGCTAGAACTGGGTGTGTTGGTATGTGCCTGTAATCCCAGTACTTGGGAGGCTAAGACTGGAGGATCACAGATTTGAGGCCAGCCTCAGCAGCTTAGTGAGGCCCTCTGCAACTTAGCAAGACCCTGTTTGTTTGTTTGTTTGTTTGCGGTACTGGGGATTGAACTCGGGGGCATTCTACCTCCGAGCTATACCCCCAGCCCTATCTTTTATTCTTTATTTTGAAACAGGATCTCACTAAGTTGTGGAGTGCCTCACTAGGTAGCTGAGGCTGGCTTACGAACCCGGATCATCTGGTCTCAGCCTCTCAAATGCTGAGATTACTAGTGTGTGCCACCATGCCCGGCTAAGACCCTGTTTTAAAAAAAAAAAAAAAAAAAAAGCCAGGCGTAGTGGCACACGCTTGTAATCCTAGTACTTGAGAGGCTGAGACAGGAGGATCTGGGTTTGCGGCCAGCCTCAGCTACTTAGTGGGGCTCTCTGCAACTTAGTGAGACCCTGTTTCAAAAATAAAGAGGGCTAGGGGTGTACCTCGGAGGTAGAATGCCCCTGGATCCAAACCCTAGCACCAAGAAAAATAAATAAATGCTGGGAGTTGCATGCATGTGTGCACTTTTTTTTTGAGCTGAAGCGTTGATGGAAAAGTCCATGACACACACAAAAGTTTATGAATTATGAACCATAGTCATAGAGTGTCCTTTGATCTTGAAACCTACTTGCCTTGTAATTATGTGGAATAACAACCTCATGTACTTTTCTCTTCAGCTTCTAGTGAACAATAAAATCATCAGTTTGGACCTCCCTGTGGCCGAGGTTTACAAGAAAGTCTGGTGTACCACGAATGAGGTATGTGCTTGTTTGCTCGCTTGAAGGTGTGGGTTTCCTTTTCTGGCTTACACAGACTTGTACCAGGAGGAGCCATTGTTCTTCATCACTTATCCAGCTGGGAGCAACACTTAGGGGCTTGTGTAGAAAAAAAGTAGTCATCTTGTCTGCCTTCGGAGGCATCTAAGGAAGATAGGAAAGCATGAGCATTTCCCGTCAGTAGACAGCAGGGGCTGGCCTGTGAAAGTTCTTAATCCAGAGCTTCAAGGCCATGCAGTAGTCTGAGGCTGTGATAGGGGGAATGCTTGCTGTCTTGAACTTTTCATACAGGTGCCTCTCGACTGAGATTCAATCCCAGCTCTTAGGGTGGACTTCTTTATCAGAAAATGTTCCCAGGAGCTCTGTCAAGAAGCCTGGTGGGGCCCGCTTGTAATCCCAGCATTCAGGAGGCTGAGACCGAAGGATCCGGGTTTACGGCCAGCCTCAGCTACCTAGTGAGGCCTTCTGTAACTTAGTGAGACTCGGTTTCAAAATAAAGAATAAAAATAGGGCTGGGGGTATAGCTCGGCGGTAGAATGCCCCTGAGTTCAATCCCCAGTACCGCAAAAAAAAAAAAAAAAAAGAAGCCTTGTTCCTATTTTACTTCTTGAGGAACTGAGACTCAAACAGGCAATTGTTATTGAGGAGGAGAAAAAGAAATGAAGGAAATACAGCACTCTGGTCCTTTTGGTCACCTCAATACTTTTTGTCCTCTCAGGAAAGTCTTCGACATTCTACTTGCTCTCTGCTCCTTCCTTCCCTTCTTTTATACCTGTGGGGTCTTGAGTAAATGAATCAAATTATGTAACTTAATTTTAGCAAGCCTCTGAATCAGTGAAACACAGCAAAATTTTTGTGTATGCATGTAGGTGTATGTGTGTGTATGCATGCAATACTAGAATTGAACCCAAGGCCTCACACATGCGGGGCAAGCACTACCACTGAGCTATATCCCCAGCAGTTTCTTTCTTTCTTTTTCATTTTCTTTCTTTCCTTCCTTTTTTTTTGGGGGGGGGGGTACTAAAGGTTGAATTCAGAGGTATTCTACCTCCGCGCTGCACCCCAACCCTATTTTATTTTTCATTTTGAAACAGGGTCTCACTAAGTTGTTGAGGGCCTTGCTAAATTGCTGAGGTTGGCTCTGAACCTGTGATTCTCCTGTTGCAGACTCCCAATACTAAAATGACAGGTATGTGCCACCATGCCTGGCTTTTTTAAAACTTTGAGACAGGATCTTGCTAAGTTGCCCAGGCAGGCCTCAAACTGAGATCTCCTGTCTCTACCTCCAAGTATCTGGGATTAAAGGCATGTGCTTAACACAGCAAAATTTTAAGATATTTAGTTATAAGTATTTCCATGGAGGTTAAGGAAATAAATTAGCAATACACTGTTTGTACATCGTGGCTTTTAATTTTTCACACATTTTTGCCTCTCTTCTTTCTGTTCTCCTACTGGACTAGGAACCCTGGTTCCTGTTTCTAGTTTGTCTCCTGCCAATTGGGTAGATGTAGCACTGTTGACAGGGACAGGCAGAAGACTGTCCCAACTATTGCATCTTGCCACTGGCATGTTAACATCCAAAGTAGAATGATACAGGTTTAATCCCTGATGCACATAAAGAATTCAGATGAATCATCTGTGGGCACCCTTGTAAATGGTGGTAGTGAGCCAGAGAATGCATGTGGGTGCCTCTCCTTCTCAATCATGGAACAAAATGTAAGTTGAGAATCATTTATTCTTCATAATGCTGTGTTTGGTCCACTGAGGAGTCCTGGCAATGGCCAGAGTTGGTGGTTGCTTTTTATCCATGCCTTCAGCTGTCTGTCCCTACTTTGCCCTCCTTTTCCCTGCTAAGCAGCCCATTTCTTTGGCCACTTTCCTGTATTTCCATCTGCTATCTGTGGTTGTCTTTTCTGAGGAGTTCTCACTGGACTTCCCAACTGAAGTTCCACCCTCGTGGAAATGGCCTTTCTGACAGGCTCTCTCCTCCTGGGGCTCTTTTGAAGCTGTGCACGAGCTTCGAGACAGGCTGACACTGGGGTGCTGCTCACTTTCCACTTAATTCCCAGGCTGTGAAGTTGAGCTCGTGCTTCTCACCTCCGTACCGAGACTGACACCTGTGCTGGGGTGCCTAGCACAGTGTCTGGCACTGAGCCTCTCACGGGGGCTTATTCTTAAACATTCCAGCCAGGCTGTGGAGAAATCCAGATGAACCTTCTTATTTTGTGGTAATATGGAACTCTCAGACTCCCCAGAAAAAGACTGATGGTTCTCATTTCTGTCTTAGTACCTGAGACTTGCACCAAAGCTCTTTGTTGTAAATGAACTTGCTTCTGTTGGTTTTTTGGGTACTAGTCTCTTAAAGAGGTTCTCTTGAGTGAGGCATATGCCTAGAATTAGATCTGGGTTTGTAGCTGTATAACTTTAATAACTTTAAACAAACTGTTGAACTTTATTTTTTTCCTGGAACTAGGGATTGAACCCAAGGGCATTTTATCCCCACCCCAGCCCTATTTTTTTTTTTTGTACTGGGGATTGAACTCAGGGGCATTCTACCTCTGAGCTACATTCCCAGCCCTATTTTTTATTCTTTATTTTGAAACAGGGTTTCACTAAGTTGCGGAATGCCTCACTAGGTGTCTGAGGCTGACCGCGAACCCGGATCCTCCAGTCTCAGCCTCCCAAATGCTGGGATTACAAGTGTGCCCCACCATGCCCGGCTATTTTTTTTTTTAATTCTTTATTTTGAAACAGGGTCTCACTAAATTGAGGAGGGCCTCACTAAGTAGCTGAGGCTGGCCACAAATCTGCGATTGTCCTATCTCAGCCTCCCAAGTACTGGGATTACAGGTGTACACCACTACGCCCAGCTAACTGTTGAACTTTATATGAAAGGATAAGTGCTTAATTAGCATAGGACCTAGCACAGAGTATAACACTCAATAAATAGTTATTGTAGCTATCACCTTATGTCTTAATGAGAGTGAATGATAGTGTATATAAAGTACTTAACACGATGCCTGGCCTATAATAGACACTAAGCCGCTTTCTTTCTCCTAAGGGAATTGTAGTGCATGTGGAGTGTGGGAGATGTTGTGGTTTAGGCCTTGTAGAAAAATAGAAGCTTTCCACATTGCCAAGGCATTAAGCAAGGCCAGGTATGGAATCCTTTGCATTATTCTGAGACTGTTTACAAATACCTTTCTCTAACTTCCTCTGCCTAGGGAGAGCCCATGAGGATTGTTTATCGAATGCGGGGGCTGCTGGGTGATGCCACTGAGGAGTTCATCGAGTCCTTGGACTCCACCACAGGTACGGTCCTTTCCACTGACAGTGCTGCGCAATGGACCTGGGATTGGGGACCATTGAGCAGTCACATCCAGGGGCTTGGGTATTCCCAGCAAACACTCTTTTGTACTCTACATCAGAATGGTGAGGATTACCTCTTCGATGGGGGAAAAATATAGGCATCAGTGTCCTGACTTAGACATATCTCGGTTGAAAGCATTTAAGCTTTTAGAGGAAAAAATGCAATTAACAACAAACTTGAGTTCAATTCATTTTTAGTTTCATTTCTTTTTTTTTTTTTTTTTCATTGATGAAGAGGTTGCTTGTATTTTCTTGTTTGAATAAATCATTTTAATTGACTTGAACCTTAAGAAAAGCTATTGGGAATGACATTGTGCATGTTAATATCCAGCATTGACCCCTTTTATTGGCTACATCTTTATTTTATAGGCAAAGGGCCATCAGCTCAACCTGGAAAGGGGCTGTCTGTTTCATTCTGGGTGCTCTGTTACATTCTCTTTACCTCCCTCTCTGTTCTTCTTGGCTTCCCTTCTTCCCCAGATGAAGAAGAAGATGAAGAAGAAGTTTATAAGATGGCTGGTGTGATGGCCCAGTGTGGGGGCCTGGAATGCATGCTTAACAGACTGGCAGGGATCAAAGATTTCAAGCAGGGGCGCCACCTTCTAACAGTGAGTTGGGAGCAGCAAGGCTGTGGGGGTAGAGGGCAGCCTTTCTGCACTGGGAGAGGCCTCTATGTCACAAAGCTGTGGCTATTGTGCCACATAACCCTAGAGGGCAGCATGGTGCCATGGACGAGTGGGAGACAATGAAAGACCTGGCAGTTCTTTAACCCGCTGCATCTTGGGCCTCCACTTCCCCACACCACTGTCAGGGCAGCCTTCACCAGTACCTCTGTAGTCATCTGGGGAACCAGCATCTGATTGTTTTTCTCAACTGCCTTTTAAATGAATTTTATAATGTAACTCATTTATCATATCATATAGGATTTTGTTTGGGGGTTTAGTCAGTTATCTCATTAGAATTATAGGATTCCAGAGGCATCACAAATATTTCACTTCCATTTTCACTCCCTTAAGGTATCTGAGGATAAATATTATTTTGTTTGTTTTAAATGACCTACCTGCTTCTGAGCTCCCACAGGCCATGAGCTTTGGGATCATTCTGTTTACTGTTAGAGTATTAGCTAATGCTGGAATTTCCCCAAGACATAGAAACAGCACCTATTCCATTAGGAACCAGTGGCACTGCTGGAGTTTAGCGACAGTAGAGATATACCCCGCCCCTGGGAGCAGCTTCTGGAGAATATTGCTATTTAAAATGCCAACCTGGTATGAGAGCCCAGCCACCTTACCACGTCGTCTTACTGATCACTTCTCCCTACTGTCACCTGCATTTCAGGAGGAGCACCTACTGATTATACATGGCCCCTCTTAGACACTCTTTTCTGCTGGTCCCCACATCTTACATTCACAGATGGTCTCACAGGTTTTGACTGGCTTCTCTTGTCAGGTACTGCTGAAATTGTTCAGTTACTGCGTGAAGGTGAAAGTCAACCGGCAGCAGCTGGTCAAGCTGGAAATGAACACTTTGAACGTCATGCTGGGGACTCTAAATTTGGTAACGAGTGTGGGCTGCAGATGATGAAGAGGAAGCATTGGCAGTCCTGGTTGGGAGACACAGCTTTGGTTCTGGGCTTGGGTGAAATGGACTGTGGCCTTTTCCAGACCTCCATCTGTCCAGCTGACTGGTTGAGAAAATTGGGTCCTTCAGCTGGCCCTCTTCTTTTGCTAATTCATGTCCGTGTTGCTGCCAAGGCACACCAGAGCTTCCTTGTCCCTTTCCTGATTTCAGATGAGAGAAGGCGGTCTTTAAAATGATCCAAACTCCACACCAGTGGAAAAGTAGTGCCTCTCTCCCTGGGACAACCAAGAAAGAAGCCTGGAATATTGCAGTTTTACTCTTGCTTATTTTAATCTCAGAACAGGCACACATGTGTCCTCACACAGTCTCTGGGAATTAAGGGACAGAGGGCAGCAGATGCCATCAGCATGACTGGCTGTGGTCATATCCTAACAGTGACCGGGTTTCATTCTCCTACAGGCCTTGGTAGCTGAACAAGAAAGCAAGGACAGTGGGGGTGCGGCTGTGGCTGAGCAGGTGCTTAGCATCATGGAGATCATTCTAGATGAGTCCAATGCTGAGCCTCTGAGTGAGGACAAGGTGAGTGAGGTCTGGTCCCTTCACCTGCAAATACTGGGAACCTGCCCTGTCTTGTTCCCAGCAGTAGCTTGTCTGTGGCTAGCTGAGCTCAACCCAGAATGACTGAACCCGCTCAGGTCATAGGAATGGCAAGGCTCAATTGACGGTGACATCATTGCATTGGAGCCTGAAATCTTTGGAATCAGAAGAAACAAAGCTGCTAAAGATGTTCTTTTATTCAAAAGCTGCTCATTAATAGAATCTGGGCATGTCCTAGCTGATAGACAGGGGCCTTAGTTCAAACCTTCATTTCACAGTTGAGGAAACTTCAAGCCCAGAGAAATGAAGTAAGCTGTTCAGTGTCATATATTGGTGGAGTCAGTTTCTCTCCACTGTCCGTACCTGCAGCTTCCTCCATTCTTATGGGTGCTGGTGATTTGGCCACAGCTATACCCAGATGGATGTTCAGCAGTCTGCATTCTCTGGGGAGTGGGGGAGATGTATTGGTATGTTGTGACCCCTTGTGACTGTTGAGAGAGCCATCATGGAAACTTAGAAACTAACTGAGCAAGTAAAATTCATCCTTTTTTGCCCAGGAAGTGCTGAGAATCAGTTCTCTTGTGTCTGATGGGGGTAGATGACCTTTGGGGGTCAGCTGTTAGCTACTCAGTCTTGATTTCCATCTCTTCTCTGCCACAGGGCAACCTCCTCCTCACGGGTGACAAAGATCAACTCGTGATGCTCTTGGACCAGATCAACAGCACCTTCGTCCGCTCCAACCCCAGCGTGCTCCAGGGTCTACTCCGCATCATTCCCTATCTTTCCTTTGGAGAGGTGGAAAAAATGCAAATCTTGGTGGAGCGGTTCAAACCGTACTGCAGCTTTGATAAGTATGTGGTTGGGACCCTACTATTAAGCAAGAGTCCCACAAAACCCTGAACTAGGCTGAGGAAGAAACACCCAAATTTTTGTGTCCTCGTTCTGGCTTTAAAGGAGCTTAGTCTAGTTGGAGAGGCAATAATTGAAATATATTGTATTAAAGTAACAGCTGGTCAGTCAGAGAAGGTGCTGTGGTTGGTGAGAGGGGAAAGAGCATGACAAGGTAGAGGGAGTTGAGCGCGCAAAAGCTTAAAAAAGGGGAAAAATGGTGCAAGTGTGGGCACATAGCAGGTAAGAGGGAGAGTGGTAGGAGCCAGGTCCAAGGGCCTTATGTCACTTGATCCTACAGGCAAGATTGTTAACCAAGAGAATGGCGTGCCTTCATGCCATTCATACTCTCGGACTGTGCTCTTTGACCTAGGTATGATGAAGACCATAGTGGTGATGATAAAGTCTTCCTCGACTGCTTCTGCAAAATAGCAGCTGGCATCAAGAACAATAGCAACGGACATCAGCTGAAGGATCTCATCCTCCAGAAAGGAATCACCCAGAATGCACTGGACTACATGAAGAAGCACATCCCTAGTGCCAAGAAGTGAGAAGCCCCCCAGGGGCCTGGTGCTTCCCTCCCCCATGGTTGGCCTGTTCCATCACTGTCTCTGCAAAGCTTCATGTCCTTTGCCCTCCCTGGGGGCCTCTCTCCCCATCTGGAAACCGTCAGGGTGACCACTCAACCACTGTAGAGTCCTTTGGGCTGTGAGGAAAGGATAGCAGTTTGGTTTCTATTCAAACTGTTCATTTCTGTCTGGCTTCTCAGCAGAGCTGGGTGGTTCTTTGTGATTCTTTATGGCACTCTTGGAGGATTACATTTAAACAAGCCAGAATCAACAGCTGGTTTCCAGGTACTTAGCTTCCCTGGCCTACTGTTATATCTTTTTCTTTTTTGCAGTTTGGATGCTGACATCTGGAAAAAGTTTTTATCTCGCCCAGCCCTGCCATTTATCTTGAGGCTCCTTCGGGGGCTAGCCATCCAGCACCCTGCCACCCAGGTGAGTGGCCAGCGTGTGTGTGGACTCCATTCTGCACACAGGACACGTAGTGGGGGGGAACCTTGAGGGAATCTTCTGTCTGCCACTGACTGAACGAGTACAACCATCAGCATGACTCACTCTTAATATGTGAGACCCCTAGAGTAGAAAGGACTTTCAGGGGTATTGAGTTCTTCTCTCTGTGTGCAGAGGGGAGTAAGTTACATTTGTGATTTCCCACATTCATTCAGTGTTAAATGGGGCTTCATTATCTCATGGGTCAGCTATGCAGAATTGACCTGTGATGGTTGTGGCTGACCAGACAGTAAAACAATTCTAATTTACTAAATTGAATTACTTTCTTGAGCATAATACTTTATCATTAAATACTGGGCCTTCTGACCATTCTTTTTCTTTCAATACTTTTTTTTGGCGATACTGGGGACTGAACCCAGGGGCATTCTATCTCTAAGCTACACCCCCAGCCCTATTTTTTTATTCTTTATTCTGAAACAAGGTCTCACTAAGTTGCAGAGGGCCTAACTGAGCAACTGAGGCTGGCTGCAAACCCGGACCCTCCGGTCTCAGCCTCCCAAGTACTGGGATTACAAGTGTGCACCACCACGCCCGGCTAACACATATTTTTTAAGCATCTATCATATCTGGTACTAAGCTAGGCTGAGGAGATGTTTGTGAACAAGATAGTCACAGTATGTGCCTCTGCAAGATTACTATCCGGTGGAAGATGGAGCCAAATACATAGAATAACTAAGCAGTGAGATAGATGCAGCGTGGAAGGGGACAAAGAGGATTTTTAAGAAGAGAGTGAGGCACTTGGGAAGGTTCAGGGGCAGAAAAGTGCTTGATGCATTCCAAGAATTGGCAATGGTTGCCTAGGGGAGGGGAGGTGTGGCAAGAGCTGACAGTGGGTCTAGGGGGATGGAATTGGTCAGTGACTGGTCCCACCTGAGACAGGCAATGGGATATGGAGGTCAGCCGAGCACACAGAGTGAAGCAGCTGGATGAATTAAGAACTCCTCTCAGTCTCTGGGTTGTGTGAATGGTGGTGCCATTGAAGGGGGTTGAGGGTAGGTGGAGAAGAATTTGTTAGCATATGCTACAGACGTGAGTTCTGTCTCCAGGTTGGAATGTGAGCTTGTGAGGCCAGGGTCTTTGTTTCCCCAGCACCTAAAACATTGCTTCACAAACATATGTATGCCCCTGTGCACACACACATGCACACGGTAAGCACCTAGGGTGTTGAGTGTGAGGTGCCTGTGCAGGAGTTCAGTAGGATTTGAAATATGAAATATGGGTTCAGAATTGAGAAGCATGAGACATGAGGTAACATGTCATTTTGCTGAAGTGCAAATTTGAAGCGTACCTGCGGTGAGAATGGATTTATGAGCTTGTAAGTGAGCTGAGTTTTCATATTGCAAATTGACTTTGTTCTTTTCACTTTACTGTCAAATATGGAGTAATTGCCATCAATTCACTTGTGGTGGGTGGTGGAGATTTGCGGTGCGGTGATACTGCCCTGCGAGCTCCCCAGAGGGTTTTCCAGACTCCCCCTGCCTTCACCTTCTGACATCCTCCCACGGCTCACAGTGGCAAGGTGCTGTAGTGCAGTTACTTCCAACCTCCTCAAGCGCAGGGGTTGATAGCTTTTTAAGCTTTTTATTATCTCCACTCCCACATGTAGAAACTGTGCTTCTAGTATCCCTAGGTTGAGAAAACTGTGCCCCTAGGTTTGGTGAGCCCAGAGGTCTTCCAGATGAAAAACTTAGGGCTGTCACTCAGGGCCCGCTGTGCCTGGTGAGTGCCATAACTCGGGCCTCACCAGGTGCTACTGGCCCCCTTTCACTGTTCTGTATACTTTACACAGATTGTGTAACTTTTAATCTTTACTGCAACCCTGGCACTACCCCCATTGTATACATGGTAATATTGAAGCCAGCAAGCATGGTAACTAGTAGTCAAAGGTCAGTGGCGGA
The DNA here is from genome assembly GCA_004027655.1 of Graphiurus murinus. Taxonomy (NCBI): domain Eukaryota; kingdom Metazoa; phylum Chordata; class Mammalia; order Rodentia; family Gliridae; genus Graphiurus; species Graphiurus murinus. The sequence goes on along the minus strand of PVLC010000561.1, from coordinate 114,810 downwards.
GCCAAACCTTCTATTTGTTTCTCTTGAAATGTGGAATCAAAGGATCTGATTGCAGATGGCATGTGATTGTGCACACTGGTCAGTTTTTTAACCCTTAAGCTCCTGGTAAGGAAGCTGTCTCTGGTCTCTTACTGGCAGGTTCTGATAGGAACAGATTCCATCACAAGCCTGCATAAGCTGGAGCAGGTGTCCAGTGACGAGGGCATCGGGACCCTGGCAGAGAACCTGCTGGAGGCGCTGCGGGAGCACCCGGACGTGAACAAGAAGATCGACGCCGCCCGCAGGGAGACCCGGGCCGAGAAGAAGCGCATGGCCATGGCGATGAGGCAGAAGGCTCTGGGTACCCTGGGCATGACGGTACAGCCACCTTCCCAAGGCCCCACTGTAGATGAGGAGGTGGCTCTGAGACAGCCTTCTGTGTTTCAGGACAGAGCTGGGGGGGGGAGGAGGATGGTGCAGGTGAAGGCTGGACGGGAGGGGGAGGAGCTACAGGGATGGGGCTCAGTACTAGGTGACTTAGCAAGTTTGCAAAAACAATTACAATGTAGATAAAACCATTGGGTATTAAAGATTTGCTATGTGCTGGGCACTCTGCTGGGGCATCTTACTTGTAAAATTTTATTTACACCCTGCAGTAGATCTATGAATTGATATCATTGTATCCATTTTCCAGATGAAGAACCTGAGGCAGAGGTAGAGTAAGTAGGCCAGGGCACATAGCTGAGAAGAGGTTGACAGGATTTTGAACAGTGTCTGTTTGACACAAAGGGGGCTCCGTGCTCCTTTTACTGTCCTGCTTTGAAGGAAGCAGTGCCAGATGGCAGTGTGGCAGGTTCCCACTGGAAGGTTTCCTTGCTTCAGTGGTAACCTATGAGAAGGTGAAAATGGCAGAAGAATCCAGGTGTCCTCCTCTTTAGAGCTTGCCTCTTGATGTAGCAGTCCTAAGTGTGTGTTCCTGAGTGTCCCCAAGCCAGGGTAGAAGGGCGTGCGGAAATCCCTTTCTGACACACTGTCTGGGTTCTCCTGCAGACAAATGAAAAGGGCCAGGTGGTGACCAAGACAGCGCTCCTGAAGCAGATGGAAGAGCTGATCGAGGAGCCGGGCCTCACGTGCTGCATCTGCAGGGAGGGCTACAAGTTCCAGGTACCGCTGCTGGGCAGCAGTCAGCCATGGGAACATGGGCTTCGATGGCACTACCTGGCTGCTTTTCTAGGCAGCATCATTCTCTCGTGGGTCATTTTGTTCTTAGGCTAGCTAGGGTCAAGGCTTGCATCTTAGGAGACTGACAAAAGCACTCTCTGTCCTCCTCAAAGGCTGGAAGACAAACTGATGAAAATCATCATCATCAGTGACAAAGGCCACCCACTGGATTCCTTCTCTGTGGGAGGCCTCATGATCAGAGCTTTATGTACACTGGGTAATTGTGTCTTTAAACCTGTAAAAAGCCCCATCTTATGGTTAAGAAAACAGCGGGCACACAGCAGAACCAGAATTCCAGCCAAAGCTACTCTGACTTCACACCTGGGTATTTCAAAACACACTGTATAGCCAGGTGTGGTGGCACACACCTGTAATTCCTGTACTTGGGAGCTGAGACAGGAGGATCACAGATTCAAGGCCAGTCTCAGCAATTTAGTGAGAACCTGTTCCAAATTAAAATAAAAAGAATTGGGGATATAGCTCAAAGGTAGAATGCCCCTGGGTTTAATCCTCAGTACCAAAAAAAAACAAAACAAAAAACTTGCTGCTTCTATTCAGAATGACTGGGAAAATCAAAGTTCCCACTTTCTAGACACATCCAAGCTAGATTATACCTGAGAGGAGCAGAGTGGCAAGTGACCTGTTTGCTTCCTGACAGCCTAGAAGGTATCCTCTTCCTTTCTAGCTTGAATTTATTACTCAACACCCAGGTAGTGGAAGGACAAGTGCCCTTGTTGGTCCTACTGAAATGCAGCCCTCTCAGGGCTGCCTGATGGTTTTTGAAAAGCAAGTAACTGAGCTGGGCGTGGTGGCACACACCTATAATCATAGTACCTGTGAGGATGAGACAGGAGGATCCCAATTTCAAGGCCAGCCTCAGCAACTTAGTGAAATCCTATTTTAAACTAAAAAATAAAAAAGGCTGGGCCCACTGATACACGCACACACACACACACACACAAAAGACATTTTATCCTCATTCCACATAGATGAAGCACAGAGAGAAGAAGGATGGTGTAGCTTTACATGTCCGCCACCATCTGTATGGCCCTTCCTGTTGGCTGCTCCTGCACCCCTTCACTGAGTTGTGCTTAACCAGCCAGGTTCTTAACCCATAGCAGCAGTACAACCCTCACCCACTGACTTAGTCCATTGTTTGTTGCCGTATATAACAAAGTGCCTGAGACTGAGTAATTTGTAACAGACAGAGGTTTATGTAACTCACAGTTAGTCCAAGACCTTAGTGCCAAAATCTCTTAGGTTCTGATAAGGACCTCATGGCCAAAGGGCAAGCGTGCAGGTGCAGAAGAGAGGCACCTGTGTGTGGAAGATAGCCAGGAGAGGCGCTAGGCTCACTTTCAAAGCACGTCTTGGGAGAACTGTTAGTGCCTCCTGAGGGTGAACCCCCATGACCTAATTACCTCTTAAAGTTCCCACCACCTCTCAACACTGCACCAAGGAATCAAGCCTCACTGTGAGTTTTGGTGGGGACAAGGTATTTCTGATCCAGAATACCCCGAGCTTAAAGCACCCTGAATCCCAAGGCATTGCCTAGGGAAGAAGACACTCAGTTCCCTCCACTCTGCTTCATCTGTCCAGACGGAGACAGATTTTCCCCTCACCTAACTTTCTTTATATTGTCTTTGCAGCCCACGAAGGTCCTGGGCATTTATACCTTCACTAAGCGGGTAGCCTTGGAGGAGATGGAGAATAAGCCCCGGAAACAACAGGGCTACAGCACTGTGTCCCACTTCAACATTGTGCACTACGACTGTCACCTGGCTGCCGTCAGGTAGGCACTGGCTCTTGCAGAGTGGCTCCTTCAGCAGCCCTGCCCGGGCCTCCTGTCCCCGTCATATGTGCTTCGTCTCTGGGCCTCCATTGCTTCAGAGAAGTGGGCTGCCTGCCCAAGGTCCTGGACTTGCAGAGGGTAGGACTGCCAACTCTGTTTTAAATCTATTCCTTAGCCACAGGGGACAGAGGGTATTCTACCTTAAGCTATATGAGCTATTCTTGACATATTAGGAAAATATGTTTGGCCTTGGCCCAAAGCTGGTAAGATCAATCTTGCCCACTGGAGTTACTGAAGCCAGTATTTACCATACTGAGGGTGCAGACAGCTCATTCTCTCCATAGGATCAGGAGCATGGCCTGATGTACTTAGTGTAGCAAACTCCTCTCCACCCGCTTGCCCAGCTGCTTGGTGGCAGCTTAATTCCAGCAGTCACTTGTCCCTGCTCTGCTCCCCATCCAGGCTGGCTCGAGGCCGGGAAGAGTGGGAAAGCGCTGCCCTGCAGAACGCCAACACTAAGTGCAATGGGCTCCTTCCAGTCTGGGGGCCCCACGTGCCTGAATCAGCTTTTGCCACTTGCTTGGCAAGGTGAGTGTTGAGCATTTTCTCTCATAGAAAGGGGATCCCCAGGAGATGGGGAAAGATAAGCTGTCATCCCAACCCCCATTTCCTATCCCCTCCATTGGGCATCCACATCTCTCTCTGCTTGCTGACTGGGGAGCAGTCCAGAGCAGATGGGGATGGGAGGATGGGGTCTCACTGAGGTCATGCCTGCCAAGGCCCACCCACGGAGTGAGAGAAGCTAGCATTCTCAGCTTTGGAGGCACCGTGTAAAATTTCTTGTCGTCACTCTCTTCTTCATTGATCTTATGATATAAGACTTGGGACACCTGACTTAGTCCTTAAGGCCAGAATTTCCCAGAGTTCACTTCTGTGCTATGTGACTCTGGTGTCTACATAATGAAAGGAAGCTGGGTACGGTGGCACATGCCTACAATCCCAGCTATCCAGGAGGCCAAGGCAGGAAGGTCACAGGTTCAAAGCTAACCTGGGCACCTCGGTGAGTCCCTGATTAAAAATAAAAATAAAGTAGGGGATGTAGCTCAGTAGGTAGAGCACTCCTGAGTTCAATCCCCAGTACTATAGAATAAGTACATAAATAAATAAAATGATGATGAAAGTATCTTAGTGGCAGGGAGGACATCGGCTCCTCTTATGGCCTCCCTGTTCCCCCAAAGTCCTGTTTTGAAGCTCAAGAATGAAAAGATGCTTATCATAAATCAGGCTCCTGGAGTAATAAAGATTAAAGTAACAGTGGGCAACCTATGTAAACATTACCATGTGTTGCTACTGTATATCTCCTACAGATGAAGAAATTGGAACAGATTATTTACTCCAGGTCACCCAGCTAATAGACAGGGCCTAGGAATGTATATTGACTTAGAAGAAATGGTTCTTATAGATAGATTGCCAAATTATGTTATTTCTTTCTCCAAAATATATCACATGTGGCTATGATACGTGCAATGGCGTCTGTCCACTAGGAAATGGGCCCCCAAAAGTGGGGATTCTCGTCCAAACTTGGAGAGCATCACATGCAGTCCCAACACAAGTGAAAATGCCCCGTGGTTGTCTCCTGCTGCCCAGCTCTTGTCCTCACCTCTCCTTTGGGGTCTCTCTATTTGTCCACCCTTGCAGCCATCGAGCTGGGGTGCCAGGGGGTGCCTCCCAGCCTGGGTGTTCACCAGGAAACTCACTCCCACTTCCATGTTTGTGCTGCTTCTCCCTAGGCACAACACTTACCTCCAGGAATGCACAGGCCAGAGGGAGCCCACGTACCAGCTCAACATCCACGACATCAAACTGCTTTTCCTGCGCTTCGCCATGGAGCAGTCGTTCAGTGCAGACACTGGCGGGGGTGGCCGGGAGAGCAACATCCACCTGATCCCATACATCATTCACACTGTGCTTTACGTCCTGAACACGTCAGTACCCATGAGTGGCACCTGGGCTGACCCACCCACACCCCTCTGCCCAAAAGATCCCCCCAGCTTTTCCCTCATCTCCCTGGTTATTGCCAAAGCTAATGGCTGACCTTAGGCAGTCTTTAAGGTAAGATGTTAGGCAGTCTTTAAGGTAGCAATGTTCATCTATAGCTCTTGGGGGTCACATAGGATAAAGCAGTTGGGGTGATGTTCTTCCTAAAACTGTCTTATGTCCCACTGTGGGCATCCAAGGCCTGCATCCTTGGTCTGGCCTGCAGCCCAGGGGAGCAAGAAATGGGCCAAGCTGCATCTTGAATAGGGGGCCAAAGGTGGGAGCCATGACACATCCTTAGGCACACGAGTCGCTGTAGCTGAAGACTTCCCACCAAGGCATGAGCTGAGGCCCCGCTCCATGCATGGAAACTGGGTTTGTTGTCCCTGTTTTCTCTCCAGTGAGTAATGCTTCTGGCAAGTGTGAGGGAAAGGGAGTGCTAAAGATTATCTGGGAAAGTCAACCGAGAAGGCAGGCAGCCAGGAAGAAAATAGATGTGTTTTTATCTGTGTGCACGTTACAGCATAGTTAGGTGACACCTAGAAGTGTAATTTTAAAGACATGCTCAGAGTGGGTGGAGATTCTTCCATTCTACTCCAGGCTTCAGAAGCAAATTAAGAGATTTACTATGCCTTAGCTCTTGGATTTTATTATTTGAATGGGTTTGTACTTGCAGGACCTGTTCCTAGCAGAGCTGTACTGCTCTGGTGGGCAGAGAACTGGCAGTCTGGACAAGCTGCACACAGTCTTCCTGAGGCTGTCGTGGTGTTGAGGCAGCAGGACAGTTGGCTCTTTTCCTTTCTGGCCCTCTCTTGTCAACAGTCGTGTTTTCTCCTTCCTCCCCTGTCCCTGTGAGATAGGTCTAACCTGAAGAATGCAGCCTTCATTGTTAAAAATGCAGGGCAGGGCTCCAGCGGAGCTCATTACATCATTGCCCAACTTCTTGGGCTGTCAGAAGAGACACCTGGCCTTCCTGATGGCACAGACATGCCTACTGTCCGGACCCCACTGCAGGCCCCAGGGTGCTCATTACTAGTGTTCTTGGGGCTCTGACAGCCCACGGTGTTTACACAGACGTGTCTTGGCAGCTATGGGTGGAGTGGACTGCCCCGTTCCCCAGGGAGAGAAGCAGACCCAGCAAGGAAAGCATTTTCCATGATTTACCCAGCTGGGATAGAGCTGGTAACTCCTGGAGTCATTCTGTTCCTACATGCCAGTTATTTCGAACTCCTGCTCGAGTCCCTGACTTGGAGGGGGAGTTGGCTTTGTCACAGTTACCTTGGGTAGGCAGAGGCTGACCCAGAAGCTTCTGTTTCTCAACCACAGGCTGCCTTCCTCGCTGGCATTTGACATTGGTGTGGGCTTGACGATGGGGCACTCCTGCCTCTGATGGAATACTTAGGTACAAAGGCAGGTTCGCCGCACTGCAGCCCCACAAGCCAGAGCGCGGCATGGGCAGGTCCTGCAATGGCCAGAAGATAAGTCAGGTCTGTCCATCCTTCCTGCCAGCCCCATTCTGTAGGGAGCAGAAGGAAGCAGGAGCCTTGCTCCTTTGTCCCCATAGCCCAGCAGCTGTGGCAGTGCCATCGACAGACCTGGGAACTAGGGTGCAGGTGGCTGCTAGTGTTGTGTCAGCATCAGCACCACCACCACCTCTGAATCCAGATGGAGTACCAAGCACAGGAAGCACGAGAGCACCCACTGGCCTATAAGGAGGTGGTGTGGCCAGAAATACTCAGGAAGAACTTGAATGCTCTCACCACTGGGTCCTTGACTACTCATCAAAACTTTGTCTTGGGAAGGAAGTAGAGTTAGAGATGGACAGACTCTGGAGACTGCTGGGCTCTTGGCTCAGTTCTTTTCCCAGTGTGTGACTTTGGGCAAGACACTTAGCTCCTCTACTGTAGTTTTCTTCTTTGTAAAATTGGGATAGTAGTAGTGTCTGTCTCATAGCGTTCTTGTGGTGATTAAATGAGGTGATCAGCATAAAGAATCAAGAACTGCCTGGTGTTCAGGTTTGCCATGATCGCTTTCATTATTGCACAGTTTAGGCAGGAAGGACAGTGAGAGGCAGTGCTTGCCTGGGAGAAACTGCTCTTATGAAGGGCCACTTAAGTACAAGACCACGGGCTCAAGTCAGAGGTTCTACGTGCACGCTTTGGCTCATCACTTACTGACTTGGTGACTTTGGCCAGGACCACTTGACATCTCTGGCCTTCCAGAGTGGTCGGAACAAGGCCATGGTGGGGTGTTGATGAATGTGCCAGTAGTGGGGTGTTCAAGGGCCAGGAGGTGTTGGGATTGGGGTGGGGCCTGGGAGTGCAGAAGGCTGGGATTGCCGGGGCAGGGTGGGAGAGAGGAGTTCAGCCGTGCCAGTGTTCAATAAACTCAGGAAGAGGGTGGCCCATTGAGCTGGTCCCTGCTCCTGTGTGGCGCCCCGCCTCTTCCTTGCCCTACCATGCCCCTTTTCTTCCAGAACCCGAGCCACATCCCGAGAAGAGAAGAACCTCCAAGGTTTCCTGGAGCAGCCCAAGGAGAAGTGGGTGGAGAGCGCCTTTGATGTGGATGGGCCCCACTACTTCACGGTCCTGGCCCTGCATGTCCTGCCCCCCGAGCAGTGGAGAGCCACACGCGTGGAGATCCTGCGGAGGCTGCTGGTGACTTCCCAGGCCCGGGCTGTGGCTCCAGGGGGGGCCACCAGGTCAGTGCCTGCCTCAGGAAGCTGCTGGCTGGACTCTGTCTTCCTGGTGTGGTTCAAAGCCGCTTAGTCCACATGTGCTAGCTGAAGCACGCTCACTTGACCCACTCTCCTCATCACATGGTCACCTCCTGAAGAAGGAGCTGCCCTTCAGGGGAGGAAGTGGTCCTTGTTTCCATACCCTTGTGCTGCTGTTTGGGTCTGATGGGTCTTGAGAGAAACCTCTGCAAACAAAACTCACACCCCCTCTCTGAGGTGACCACAGTGGTTGCTGTGCACCAAGTGGACCCTGACACCAGTCGGGCTGATGTAGACCCAGAGCAGCCTCTGCCTGCCCAGGGAGCCACAGCACAGGATGGCTTGCTTCAACCACTCAAGTGAAATGTACTCCTGCTTCACTTCTGGAAGATCTGCCCCTATCATCCTGCTATAGATCTCTGGATCCTTTAGTTTAGGATTCCAGGAATTATTTCTACATTTGTAGGCCTAGGAGGTTGGAGTAAGAACGACTTTCAGGCCTATGATAATTACAAACCAAGTGGAACCTAAATTGGCACACTAGTACTTTACTAGTATCTCCATCAGTTCTGCTATTCTGATATATCAAGCATTGCCTGTCTGTAAGCACTTCATACCCCAAAAGGACCAGCTGGAGCTGCTCTATTAAATCTGACCTATTGAATCTGGCCAATACCAGCCTGTTTGGGCAGAGGGAGAGAATGAGTCTTGTTAGATTTTCATGTAACCTCTGCCCTCATTCTACAAGTGTCACTTGGCAGTGTTTCCAAGAGCCTGAGCATTACCTAGTTGCTCAGAACTCAAAAGTTAGATCTTATGAATACAACATTGTTGATAAGCCAGGCTCGGCCTGCATCCATGACAAATATAGGCTCTCCATGGCAGTTGTGAAATCCAAGCCTACTGGAGTTGTTCTGCCTTCAGTTGCAAAGACTAGAATTCACTACTGTCCCAGATGGTTTAAGGAAAAGCTGATTCTATCCAAGCTTAATTAGGAAATCTAGTGTGAGTTACATTCATTCATTGCTATTTCTCTGTTGCAGTTTAGTCACCTTTACTAATTAGCCTTAAATAATTAAGTTAGGCAGGGTCACCCAAGATTCCTGCTTACCAAAGCAGGACAGCCACAGAAAAGGGCCAGGCCTATATGTAGTCTGGGACTATGAACCTGCCACTTACAAAACAGACCGAAAGAGGTGCTAAGGGTTTTCCCAGTTTTGGGACACCCTTGGAGAAGAGATCATGGCTGGAAGGGCATTTGGCATTTAGAGGGTGTCATCTTGGTGTTGGGGCTCTGTCAGTGGCAGCAGGCTTTGTCCTCAGTCTGGTACACTTTGGGGTGGGCATAATAGCAGAGAGATGCAAATGTAGCTCAAGACAAGCTGATGAGTTCCATGTGTTTTACATTTAGATAAAAAGGCTCCTTCTCTGCCAGGAACTTGCAGGTATTTAAACCAGGGAAATGCTTAGGCTTCCTCATGGCATTATCTGTCAGGACGCGGAGAAATGAATTGCTGTCCTCATTCATGGTCCCACCTTAACAGTAGTTTTTACTTTAGACTGTAGCATCCCCAGACTGGGAGGCAGGATCCTTTGGGAGGTCCTAGGCAGAGGGACTCTACAGGCAGCATAGCAAACAGGGAATCAGCCCTTCTTATTATTTTAATTTACCCTTGTGAGTTAAATGTCTGCTAGATGGCCTGTCCCATGTTAGGCTCTTCACTTGAGGCCCATAGTTTTAGCTTTTATAGTAAATAATATCTTCGCATGTCTTATTGTTCTGATTGTTATATATAACATGCATTTTAATGCTAAACATTTTAGTACATTTCCCTTGAGTTATGGGTTGTGTCTTAGTGTGTTTTGAGGTATAGAATACTCGGTGGCAAGAGTTTATCTGGCCTTTACTTAGTACAGATGTGATAGCTGTTTGCAAATGAAATCCCTTATAGTGCTTGGATGATAGAAACCGAATCCTGACACTGATGCTTCACTCTCTGCACCAAGGGAGTCCCATCTTTCTGAATTTCATAGAAGCACTACCTGGAGTAATCACTCTTCCAGCCAAGAGTAGCTCCAGGAGGACAGGAGGCCTTGTCAGAGGCAGCCCACAGTACCAAGGCACTAACTGCTCTTTAATCCTGAACTGAATCATTACATTCAGTGGAGACAATACTAGCTAGAAACGGGTGTGGCGAGCAGCTGGCTCCGGATTACCCTAGGATTTAGGAGGTGTTGGGGTGGTTTCATGCTCCATGCTAGACATTACTGTTGCTCAACACCAACTTTCTACCAGCTTGCTGTTTTTTAAGAGCATGCGTTTCACCAGTTATTGCATTTGGCTCATCTGGGCCTGCTGTTTATTAAACTTCCCCTGGTGGGAACGTGAAGACTCAAGTAGAACCTTTTTCCTATTTCACTTATTAGACACCATTGTGTCCAAGAGTTTGTACCAAGCTAGACACTGACTGGAATGCAGGAACCCTTTGTGTTTCTTTAAGTCTGGAGCCTTTTGATTATCATTTGAGTTTCTGTTTTCCTCTGTTCATTTTACTATGATTTGGAAGATAATGCTAAGAGTCAGGCGAATTTCATGCAACATTCTCACAATGAATATGTCTCTGGGTCCCAGGAAGACAGACACATAGTTGAGCCATGTGACGCATGGATCACAGCGACTCTTCCCTTGGCGTCAGAGTGCTTTGCTTGTCCTTGTGAGTACCCTTCTGGGGACTTCATGACATGGCGTTTGATCTTCTTTTCCAGGCTGACAGATAAGGCAGTGAAGGACTATTCTGCTTATCGTTCTTCCCTTCTCTTTTGGGCCCTCGTTGATCTCATTTACAACATGTTCAAGGTAAGGGAGCTGTTGGGCGCCCAACAGGTTTCTGCAACGGTGTAGAATGTCTGTGTTCCTGGCTCTGAGCCTGCCTCTGTATCCAGAGGCTGCTCCTCACTGGCTTAGGAATACTGTGTTCCTCAGAAGCCACTGGCCCCTCCTGTGAGGAGGGCTCAACCCAGTCCTGCACATGCAGGCCGTCCATTAACCCTCAGGCCTGCTTTGAGCTCCTAGTGCACTGCCTTGGGGAGGAGGTGTGCCTTGGTGTTTGGGTGGACCCTGCTGTCCTCTAAGGGAGACGGCTCAATTAGAGCATGTCAGTGGTCTCCGGGCTTTGGCCGGGTGTGACGTGTGCAGCCACGTTAGAGCTCCTAGTCACAGGTGGCACAATGAGGTGCATAGAGAGGGCTCTGTGAGAAGTGCCACTGGGCAGGCAGCTCTCAGGAACCCACCCCGGCCCTCTCCCCTTGGTTCTTGTAGAAGGTGCCTACCAGTAACACGGAGGGCGGCTGGTCCTGCTCTCTGGCCGAGTACATCCGCCACAACGACATGCCCATCTACGAAGCTGCCGACAAAGCCCTGAAGACCTTCCAGGAGGAGTTCATGCCAGTGGAGACCTTCGCAGAGTTCCTCGATGCAGCCGGTCAGTGTCGAGGCTTTATCTTGTGAGAGTCTCTGCAGCAAAGCCCGTGTGTGCCTCAGTGGGGCTGCCTGTAGCTTTGTCTTTCAGAGCAGAAACACAGGTGGGGACCAGCTACCACCAAACTCCCCAGGAAGGTGTGTGATACCAGGCCAGCAGCTCCAGCGCCCCTGAGTGCTCCCTGCCTCCTGTGTCTGAGCTCAGTCCGGGGCCACCCTGTGTGAGCCAGCAACCCTGCTTATCCCCACTTTACAGATGTGGTCACTGACGCCTTGAGGATTGAGTGGCTAAGCAAGCATAGCCAGGAAGTGGCTTGTTATGACAGTTCAGGGAAGTAACAGGACAGAGTGTACCTATTTCCCCCTGCCTTATGGGGATAGAGACTTCTTCTGTCACAATTGTCCTCAGGGAGATGTGGAAGATTTGCCTTTTGATTCTGTGTGTGTTGGGGGGCGGGGGGTCTCTGGGATTGAACCTAGGGGCATTCTACTTCTGAACTACACCCCTACCCCCTTTTAAAATTTTTTTATTTTGAAACAGAGTCTTGCTGAGTTGCTGAAGCCTTCAACCTGTAATCCTTCTGTCTTGGCCTCCCAAGTACCTGGGATTACAGGCGTGCACCGTGTGTCTAGCTAAAGAATATCCCTTGAGTGTACGAATAGGGCAGCACTTGAAACAGTGCCGTGGGAGACAGCTCCTTACCCCGTAGCCAGCAAAGCTGAGGTTCGCTGTTCTCTCTTGTGTACCAGTACTTTGTATAACAAATTTGCAAACACATCACAGTTTGTTTGGATTTCATAACCAAGCATCAAGTAACAGCAGGAGGTTGGTAACTTGGGCTCAGGCCTGGGAAGATCCACCTAGGAGTAAAAATTCAGTGCCCTCTCAGGTCACAGATGCTGATGCCTCGTGACCCTGTCAGTGCTGTCCTTATAAAGGGACAGCTACCCGGAACCAAAGCAGAGGTAACTGAACCTGCCGAGCTCTTTTTTGTTAGCTTGATTCACTGCTTCAGTGTTTCCTGATGTTCATTGTGGGGATTGTGTGAAGACACAGAGAACACAATCCCTCCAAGTCCCGCTGTGAGAGAATGCCTTCGTTAACATTTACCTTTTTATTCTCTGGGAATGAGACCTGCGAAAGGTCTGGGATAATGCATGGTGTGAATCCTCTTTCCCCCAGCACAGTGCCAGCTGAGCAATTTTCCAAAAAGCCCTGGGCTTCTGCGCTGGCTCTCCTTCACGGTGGCCTCTGTGTCCTAGGATAGGCTTTTGTCCGCCTGGTGTCTGCCTGTGCTCTCTGGGAGGGCATGCGCAACCCTGCTCACCTCCTGTCTCTGTTAGCCTCACCATCTCTTCTCTGCTCACACGTGCGCGTTTCCAGGCCTGACAGTTCAGCACCATCATACCTGAATACATGCTTGCTTTCTTCTCTGAAAGTTAGCCCTGACTGAGAGCAGGCAGCCTATATCTTACTTGTCTGTGTCCTCAGTGCCGAGTCTTATGCTGTCATGAGTTCGTGTCAAAGTGACTGTGAACGTCAGAGCCGTGAGGAGGAGGAGATGGGCTGGGGGAAGAAGGGCCCAGCCCCCTCCAGGCCTTGTTGCCTCAGCCCTGAATGGCCTGTAGCAGGGAGAGCCAGAGTCAGGCAGGGAGCCTCTGGCTTCTGCTCTTAGGTCAGCCTTTTACAGCATGACTTTATTACCTTGTTTAGGTGTTAGAAACTTTTAGAACATCAGACACACCCATTCACATGCAAGAACAAAAACACCTTCCAGCGCTGACGGGGAACGGTCTGTGCCACTCTTCTCTCCATTAGTGCAGATGCACCGAGGCAATTTCAGTTTGGATGTTGCCTGGTCTTCAGGTTAAGAGCCCTACGTCTGCTTAGCCTGAGGCTTCTGTGTCTCTTGCACCCTGCTTGGTGAGGGCGGGGGCCACTGAGAACTCAGGTAGATGGGATACCTGGGCACTGGTGCATGAAGGCCTTGTTTAGTCCAGCGGCAAGGCTCCCACTGTCTCCCTTTGAGAGTTGAGGAAATCCAGCATCTGCTCAGGAAAGCAGGACTAGTGGTGGGATCAAAGCTCAGGAGAACCCAGGGCCTGCTACCCTGCCTCCCTCCTCCCTGCAGTCGAGGACAGTGGTCTCAGACCCCTTGGAGAAGATGACAAAGGCCTGGGCACACTCCCTGCAGAACGTAGCCATTCCAGTGGGCTTGCAGCTTCTGCAGTGGCCCTGAGCCAGGTTGAGGTCCTGTGCTTGGGGAGCTCAGGTTGGCCTCATCCACTTTGTCCCCGGTGGCAGCACCTGCTTCCAAAGCAGAACACGGCTGTTTGCTGTTCAGTGACAGTGTCCCAGCTGTTGCTGGAGGCCAGCAGCTGTGTTGGAGCCTATCAGGGTGTGGAGTGTTCTCTGCCTGAATGCTGGAGCCACGATTCAGTGGGCCTGGGAGCTGTGCATGCTACTTCTAACCACCCTCTGCCATGTTTTCCAGGTCTCCTATCAGAAATCACTGATCCGGAGAGCTTCCTGAAGGACCTGTTGAACTCAATTCCCTGACCATCCCCACGGAAACCGCAGTTGACGGAGATTGAAGCTAGCTTCCTTCCTCCCTGTGTTCTTCCCTCCACGCATCGATTCCCCACGGGATGCTGCATTATTACCCCTCTCCCCTCCCTTGTTTTCTTGGAGTGGCTTGGGGTTTTAGGCTTCCTGTTTTATCTCGTGTGTGTGGTGCACTAGCTATGAAGTTGTCTGTAACCCAAGCCATCGAAGGACCTGTACATACCTAGGAGCCATGAGTTGTCCTGGCCAACTTAATACTTGAGTGTGCACATCTTGAGAAATAAACGAATGACTTAAGGTGTTGATTGCTGCTTAAGCCTGTCCTGGTGATGCTGGCCAAGCGCTTTCGCTCGCACTCACAGCCCTTTGTGGCGTCGCATGGGAAGACTGGTGTAACAGAGTCTCCATCTCTGGGTCTCTTGTCAGCACCAATGGAGCCCATCTATTCTTTTCCAGCAAGTTGGGGAACTGCATTTGATGGCTATTTTTTTTTCCTAAATGGAGCCCCTGGACTCTAAATTTTTTGGCCTTAAGAGCTGGATTCCAGAGCCGGGCATGGTGGCGCACACTTGTAATCCCAGCATTTGGGAGGCTGAGACTGGAGGATCCCGGTTCGCAGCCAGCCTCAGCTACTTAGTGAGGCCCTCCGCAACTTAGTGAGACCCGGTTTCAAAATAAAGAATAAAAAATAGGGCTGGGAGTGTAGCTCGGAGGTAGAATGCCCCTGAGTTCAATCCCCAGTACCGCAAAAAAAAAAAAAAAAAAAAAAAAAAGAGCTGGATTCCAAAGACTCGGAGGCCCCCATGGTTTTCTAGTGCCCAGCTGAAGGCGGGCCTGGTGGACTGGATGGGGCAATGGAGGCCTCAGAGCATTCGACAGGCTCATGCTGGCTGCCTGTCGGGAATCCTTTGGTGACTTCAGGATTTTCACATGAAGAAAGGCCTGGGGCAGACATGGGATCAGAATAATGAGAGTAGCCATTGTTCATGCTGCTAGCCACCCAGAGTGTTCTCATCTCTAGTCTCTCCAGCATCCCTGCAAGGACGGACCCATGAACTGACCCTGCCTGCCCGAGGTCCCAGCCAGGAGCTCAGAGCCAGCAGGTTTGTGCCTCTGAAGCTGCCTCCTGAACCTCAGAGATCCGCTCCCCCGCATTCGTGGGAGCTCCTAAGAGCCTCTCCCAGACTTTAGGAAAAGGCTGAGCCAGATGTGGTCTCGTGGGGAGGAAGAGCTTGCTAATGCCAACCTCCTTTTGTTCTTGAGGGCCGCTCTGCCAACTGCTGTATGACATCAGCCTCCCCGTCTGGAGGTCCATCCAGTTCATGTGGCCTGCTCCTCAGCAGACCATCTGGGACCAGCATGCCTCTGGGCCCCTTTTGGAAGACTTCCACCGCCAGGACTTCATGTCCCTTCTGAGAGCCCCTGACTGGGCAGCCACAAGCAGGCATGAGTGCCGTGCTCAGACGGAGCCAGAGAGACAAAGGCAATGTGTGACAGGGCCCAGCTGGAGGCCTTGGCAGACGAGAGCGTGTGTGCCCGTGAGCACAGCACACTTTGCGTGGTGCTGGGGACACGGTGTCTGAGGGCCTGTCTTGGCTCCAAGGAGGGGAGTAGCAGCGTGGAGCAAGGTCAGGCCTCCCCCCTTGGTTCAGACCCCGATGTGCCTCAGCCCTTCTCAGAGTGCTCAAGCACTGGTGTTCCTTTCGCCTTCCTGTGTGTCCTGGTGCCAGCTTTCCAAGTGTGGTGCCCTGGCAGAGATTAAGTAGACCACCCCCCCTTCACCAGGCGCCCTCGGCTCACTCCCTAGCTATGTTTGTCGAGAACCAGGGGCTATGCTAGGCTCTTTGCCTCCGCAGTCTCCTCTGCTGGAGAGGAGGGCAACTGAGGCTCATGGCGGTGACTTTCCTGCCCTGTGGTGCAGATGTAGTAGCTTATCTTGGGGAGCAGTGAGCTCCTTTTCTTTTTTTCTCTCTCTTTTTTTTTTTTAGGTACTGGGGATTGAACCGGGGGTATTCTACCTCCAAGCTACACCCCCAGCCCTATTTTTTTATTTTGAAATAGGGTTCCAGTAAGTTGCAGAAAGCCTTACTAAGTAGCTGAGGCTGGCCTCGAACCTGCGATCCTCCTGCCTCAGGCTCCCAAGTACTGAGATTACAAGCATGTGCTACCACACTGGATTAGTGAGCTCATTTTCAGTGTGTTTTGATTTTGCCTTTTCTTCCCGAAGCTCTGTGTCTCGGTGAGGTGCAGGTGTGTTTGGTGGAGAGGATGAAAACCTCGCCTTAGCTTCTCAGCTCTGTCTGGGAATGCAGCAAGCCCATTCCCTCTGCCGGATGTGCTCTCTGCTTCTGGTGGTCTCCCGAGAAGCTCACAGGCACGGGGTGTATGTGGAAGCGCCATCATGGAACATCCCAGTGGGGAATAAGTCAGAGCAGCTTCACGTGGGACAGGGTTGAGCCCACTTCCTAGATGCCAGGCTTGCCGATGGGTGTGGCCCCGTTGTGGGGCAGGCAGGTTCATTGTCATTCCTGGGGACACTCGGTGTTCCCCTTGGCCTGCAAAGCTGGAGTCTCTGAACCCACTGCAAGCTGCCTCTGCCCATTGGGGTTCTTTGGGTTTTAATTGGTGTTGCTTGCAAAGGCCTCAGAATTTCTTCCCGAGCCTGAGCACTGTTACAGCTTCCCTTGGTGTCTACTTGAGCGTGCTTCCCAGCGGCCCTGTCATATCCCAGATGAGCTGCTGACACGGGAGCCAGGTGAGTCCCTGACAGGTTCCTGGGCCAGGCCTGGGGAGGAAAGCAAACTCGTCTAAGGAGAGTGGCATCTTCCGGAGCCAGGAGCACCAAGGGAGCAGACACCATGCCAGCCAGCCCCTTTCCTGACCTGAGCCATTTTCTGGGCTCACAGTACTTGGGTCCCTGTCTCTTCAGCCCTGTCAGGGAGCTGAGCTGACTGAACTGGCTGTGTCTAACGGTGGCTGCAGTTGGGACATCGCCCCTTCTCAGATCACTCAAGCGCGGGTGTTCCTCATCACCTTCCTGTGCGTTGTAGTGCCCAACTTCCCTAACTCCAAGCACTGGAAGGGTTAAGTGAGCAGCAGGCCTTACCCTTCCCCAGGCCCCTCTGCAGGGGGTGGTGTCCCACCTCCCAGGGGAGGCAACTGGCCCATGGAGGGAAGGGGGTCCAGGAGCGATCGGGCTCTGGGACTCCCAATACTCCATGTCACATGACCTCGGGCGTGATCCCAGGCCTTGGTTAGCAGCTACTTGGTCTAAGGGCTGTGCTAGATGCCAAGGGCACAGTGGTGTCACACAGGCCCCGTCCTCCTGGAGCTTAATTTCCAGTGAGGGAGACGGCCACCTCCTCTGTCCAGGGTACACAAACTTGCATTATCCCTATCTTTCCTACCGGGCCAGGCCTTTCTCCTGTCTTAGGTCTCCAAGGGCGGGGCCATGTCTTTGCCTGGAGCTGGCTCTGGCATCCCAGGCCACAGCGTGTGTGTGAGTGCACTCGTGGTACTGGGGATTGAACCCAGGGGCATTCTACCTGAGCTATACTCCCAGCTCTATTTTATTTTTTATTGATTGATTGATTGATTTACACTAGATATTGAACCCGGGGCATTCTACCTCTGAGCTACACTCCCAGCCCTATTTTTTATTCTTTATTTTGAAAAAGGGTCTCACTAAGTTGCAGAGGGCCTCACTAAGTAGCTGAGGCTGGCCACGAACCTGAATCCTCCAGTCTCAGCCTCCCAAGTACAAGCCTGCACCACCACGCCCAGCTTTTTAGTTTTTGCTTTTAAAACAAGGTCTCACTATGTTACTGAGGCTCCTGGTCTTCAACCTGTGATCCTCCTGCCTCGGCCTCCCAGGTTCTGGGATTACAGGCATGCATCACCATGCCCAGCAGACAAAGCAAACCTTTTCAAGCTGAACCTGTCCCCAGCAGCACTGAGGAGATAGCAGACAGGGGCAGGGAAGTTCCCAGGCTGAGCCCCCTGCGAGGTTTACCCTGGGTCCTCAGCCACCTCCTGGCCACCCTGTCTGTGCCCCAGGATGGTTGTCTCAGCTCTTGCAGAAGAGGGAGCAGAGCAGTGGTGGAGGATGGAGACTTTTCTGGGTGTCCGCCCTGTGGCAGAGCTACCGAGAGCCTGCTCACCTGCCCGGCTTATATGCCAGGAAGGGCAGCGCCATGGTGGGACCAGGCCTGTTTGGCTCCCAGCCCCCTGGTAGGAGAGAACCAGCTGCACTTAATGCAGGAGCAGGAGGACTAGGGGCAAGAGGGTAAAAGGTGTCTTTGGGAGTGTGACCCAGCGGGCCCCTCCTGTCCCCGCAGTCTGGAGACAGCCTCGGGACTTAGATACAAGGTCATGGCTAGCCAGAGTGTCTGGCTAAAGCAGCCTGCCCTTCTGAACCTGGGGTGCCGCCTCCATCTGATGGTGGCACAGCAAGGAACAGTGGCAAGAGCTCTCAGGCCTGGCCCTGCTGAGGGGCTCAGGTGGGTCTCCATGAGCAAGCGTGGGAGAAGGTCCTGGGGCCTGGCTCAGCCGCGTGCAGCTGGCCTCAGCAGCAATCAGTGTCACTGCAGAATGTCAGGTGGGGCGCTCTTAAGGGACCACCACATCTCTGCCTTGTCTCTGGTGTCGGGACAGATGTCTGGCCAGCACACACACGTGCACACATGCATGTGCACACACCTCCACAGTCAACAGTTCAGTTGCTTCGGAGATGTATTTGTTTGCTTTTATTTCTGTCTCTGCTGCTCCCATTTCCTGCCCCCGAGGGGCTACTCCCTTTCCCGCCATCCTTGTCTGTTGCCCGATCTTGGAGCCTGGCCGAGGTTCTGTGTGCCGCCAGCTCGCCCCCTGTGGCCTGGAGAAGCAGGGCAAACAAGGCCTGTGCAGACGCAGAACCCTGTCCCCACTGCTCAGCCGGCCAGCCTCCATCCTCTAGAGCACCAGAACTGGCCTGGGAGGGGAGGGTGCCCACCGCCCCCAGCCCCGGCTAACAGCGCTGTCCCTGGCCAAGGGTGATCTCACCCTGTGTCCCTTTGCTCTAGGGCTGGGGACCGTGGGCACAGAGAAGGGGACCAACTGAACGACTCCCAGTCCGTGGCTCTTTCCCACATCCCAAGCCTTCCATGGTCCTGGGTGTGTAGGGTTCAAGCAGCACTCTGGGCTGTCACCCAGTAGGAGTGACCTGCAAGGAAGGACAAGAGGAGAGATGGGGGGCTTAGGGCTGAGCAAGGCATCCCTGCTCACCTTCTCTGTCTACACTGGACTCTCAGACCGGTGCAGATCTGGCCACAACCACGGAGCAGCTGTTGAACTCTTAACTGTAGAGCGGGGCCCTGACTTCCTCCTGAGGGAGGGTGGGGTGCTGCCCTCGTCAGCAGCCTCCTGGGGTCAAAGAGGAGCTGGGAGATGAGCCCCCGGGACACCAAGACGTGGCAACTGCTGCTGGAGAGGTGGCCACCACCTGTGAGGGTGTGGGTGGGGTCGCCAGGGTCCACACTTTACTGGGTCTAGTCCAGGGGCTGGGCGGGGCCATAATTAGCCCCAGGTGGTGAGTGACAGGGGCTGGTCAGCGAGAGAGCCAGGACTCTTCCCTGGCGGTGGGGGCAGTCCCTCTGGGGCTCCGTGTTCCAGGCATGGTGGGAGTGGAGGAGACCGGCCTCGGGCTTGTTGCTCTTTGGACTCTGACCCTCAGATCCCTCTGCCTCCTTTGCCTGGTGACCTAGTCACTCCACCCTTGCTGGATCCCCTGTCACGCTGTTGGTCTTAGAAATTCGGGCACTCCACAGTACTTGTATTTGCTGAGTACCTATCCGGTCAGAGCACCGTGCCTGGCATGCTTTCTAATCCTCAGTTGCTAGGCTCTTCCTCCTCTGCATGCTCAGAGAGGCACCTCACTTGCCCACGGCTGCACAGCTTGTAAGCGGCACGCAGCCCCTGTCTGTCCAGCCAGCCAGAGCCCCACTCATTCACCTGGTCCTGCTCCCCATCCGGTCTGGGCATGGATTCAGTTAGGTCATCCCAGCTCCAGCAGCTTGGGAGCCAGGGCTTGGCCAGGGGCCCGGCAGGCGGGCGGGCGGGGCTGCGGCAGGCAAAGGCGAACTGCCCTCCCTCTGGGAACTGTGCTGAGGCCCTGGGAACCAGCGATGGGCCGGGATGACAGGGTGGATACGTGGGCCCCACTTGGCCCTACTGCCAGGGCAAACAAGGCAGTTAGAAGGTGGCTTTTGTTTGGCAGAGCCCAAGTGCTGGGCTTAGCGGGGCAGTGCAGGTGGCCCAGCCCCAATCACAGGGCCGCGCTCAGCCCCCGCCCTCCGTGTGGCAGGAACCTGCTTGTCAGTGGGGACAGGGTCTCGGGCCTACGAGTGTGTCTACAGACGCCACACAATGCCACTCTGTTTCCCCCCGGAAGAGGCAGCCGTGGGCCGAGTCTTTTCACAGCGTGTCTTGACTGGGGCCACCGGCCTGGGCACCCCTCCTGCTCCTGGCAGCTGCAGCCTCAAAAGGGAGGTGACTTCTGGGGGTCCCCGACCACGGGGAATGGCCCATTACCCCTCAAACATCCCTTTTCTCCTTTCTGCCCTGGTGGCCCCGCCTCAGTGCCTGCTGTTCAGGGCTGTGCGTGGCCAGGAGTTAGTGGTCATTTCCTTGTGTAGATTCTAGTAGTTCCCTTCAAATGAGGGCCGTGGGCTGCTAGGCTGGGGGCCTCATCCAAGGTAGGTGCTCAGATAGGCTGCCAGGGCAAAGTCCATGCTGAGTTAATTTCAGATCAGTGACGCGTGTGTGTGTGTGTGTGTGTGTGTGTGTGTGTTACTGGTACCCAGGGGCATTCTACCTCTGAGCTACCCAGCCCTTTTATAAAATTATTATTTTAAAATTTGAAACAGGGTCTTGCTAGGTTGCAGAGAGCCTCACTAAATTGCTGAGGCTGGTCTTAAACCTGTGATCCTCCTGCCTCAGCACACCTGGCTGACATGTTTTTAAATGTACTCTTATTGGTGCATTGTAATTAAACATCGCAGTGAGGTTGAGAGTGCAAGGAACACACATGCACACAGCATGTGCTGTGTTCCCCTTCAGATCCCACCCGCTTTCTCCCTGTACTCATTCTAGAGAGTGATATTGATATTTTTGTATATGTACGTAGCATTATTTATTTATATTTATTTATTTATTTAGGTACTGGGGATTTAACTCAAGGGCATTCTACCTCTGAGCTACATCACCTCCCCAGCCCTATTTTTTTATTCTTGATTTTGAAACGGGGCCTCACTAAGTAGCTGAGGCTGGCTGCAGACCTGCTATCCTCCTGCCTCAGCCTCCCAAGTACTGGCATTACAAGCGTGCACCACCACACCTGGCTTAACATAGCATTATTTGAACTATTTTCTCCATCAAGTCTCTAATGACAAAATTTTTCATGTAAGTATCTCTCAACTGTTGCATGGGACAACTTTTTAATATGAGTATGTCCCATGCAGTATTTGGGACAGATTTATACTAAAAATACTAGCCATCATTTCTCTGAAATACAAATGTAACTGCATTCTGTACTGTATTTTCAAGATAGTGTCTAACTGGGACAAGGAGAAAGACAAGGTGGCAACGAAATGACAGGTGATCACGGGCAGTGGCCGTAGGTCGACATGAGCACAGATCCCTGCCGTCACCACCGACAGGGTGACCTCGGTTCCCTCATCTGTAAAATGGGAATAACTGCCAGCCCTGTCAGGGTTGCGAAGATTAAGCACCCCTTGAGCGCTCACCATGGAGTGAGGTCAGGTCAGCTCGTCGCTGTGGCCGGGCCCTGGCCTGGGGACATCCTCTGAGCAGCACCTGCACCAGCTGTTTGACCTCAGGTGTGACGTCTGGTGTGACAATGGCCTTCGCAGCTGCACGAAACCCTCACTGCGTGCTGGGAGCAGCATGATGCGCCATTGAGGGACCCGCCATCCTGGACAGAGAGGCCTGGGCAGCTGCAGGGCCATCTCCCCTGAGGGCCGTCTCCCCTGAGCGCTGCCTTTCCGGCTTCCCCTTGGACTCTGAGAAGCCGCCGGCCATTCTCACCCGCAGCACAGCCCCACCCACTGGGGGACTGGCTGGAGTCCCAGGGAGGGGGACAGGGTGGCTCCTAGCTGGGTCTCATGAAAGGCTTTTCAGAAGCCTCTTCCCACATCAGGGAGACGCTTCCAAGAACCCATGGCTACTTGGCACCCCTCACAGGGCGGACCTGCAGGCAGCTGCCGAGCCTGTCCCCATCCTGCAGCCGGGACTTGGCAGACTCAGGCCAGTGACCCTGCGGCTGCAAAAGGAAAACCTCGAGCGAGCGAGCGAGGCTGTGAGACTGAGCGAGGGGAGGGCAGCGGGACTCTAAGGGAGGCAGAAACCACGTCCGCTCGGAGGATGGGGTGCAGGCGTCCGGAGGACTCCGTGGAGAGGGGGCAATGGAGACGGGGCTCTTGGGTAGAGAAAGCAGAATCTCAGGATGGGACAGCCGGGTGGAGGAGGCCTGCAGGGGCCCGGGCATGTCTTGCAGCGGAGGGAGGCACTGCCCCGAGGATTCTTTGGGGAAGGCCTGGTGCCAGGCATTGGGGTGCAAGGGGGTGGGGGGACGGCAGAAGGGGAGGCTGAGGAGGCGTTCTGTCCAGCCCCTACCCCTGCCAGGCCCTCCTTTTCTATCTCTGACACCAGGTGGGTGGGAGAGCCAGCCTTCCTCCCAGCACTCCTGGAAACCCCTGGAAGCTGCCTTCCTTCTTCTCCTTCACCCCCAGAGCCTCCCGGGAGCTGGGCAGCAATGCCAGTTCTTGGACCCAGGTCTCTCCCCGCACGATCTGGGGGCGAGCAGGAGAACTGTCTCACAGAGCTAGTGACCTAACCCCAAGCCAGTCTTGGGATTTGAGGGACAGTAACCGCCCCCGCCCATGACAAGGCCGAGTGGACCCAGGTCACCTGCCCCCTGCTCCCAGTGGGACCAGCAGGGCAGCTGGTGGGTCTCTTTCCCCAGGGGGCTTTCTCTGCCTGGCCTTTCTGATGACGATGATGATGGTGTCAGCGATGGTGATAAGAGATTTTTATCAAGCACTTTCTCTGCGATGGGCCGGCTACCTGCACCACCTCACTTGACTCCTTGATCCTTATAGGAGTAGCTCCTCAAGGCAGATATGAAAATTACTCCCACCTGACAGAGGAGGAAACTGAGGCTCAGAGAGGTTACCTTCCCTGCAGTCACATGGCAGGGGCGTGGCAAAGCAGGAATATAAACCCAGGTTTGTCTGATTTCAGAGCCTAAAGTCTTTCCCCACCCCCTTTTCGTGGCACTGGGGATTGAATCCAGGGGCATTCAACCTCTGAGCCACACCCCCAGCCCTTTTTCTTTTTTCTTTTGAAGCAAGGTTTCACTAAGTTACTAAGGATCTCACTAAGTTGCTGAGGCTGTCCTCAAACCTGCAATCCTCCAGTTTCAGCCTCCCAAGTACTGGGATTACAGGTGTGTGCCACCACACATGGTTTGCTCCCCTCCTTTTTGTGGTACTAGGGATGGAACCCAGGGGCATTCTACCTCCAAGCTACACTCCCAGCCCTATTTTTATTCTTCATTTTGAAACAGGGTCTCACTAAATTGCAGAGGGTCTCACTAAGTAGCTGAGACTGGCAACAAACCTGTGATCCTCCTGTCTCAGCCTCCCAAGTACTGGGATTACAAGTGTGCACCACCACGTCCGGCTTTGGGCCCCTATTTTGAATGGCTCATTCCAGAACTCAGACTGGACCCAGAAGCTCTGACTCTAAGCCTGCACCCCTGCCTTGTGCTGGACCAAAGATCCCTGGCCACTCTCTGGCCCTAGCATCCCCCAGAGGAGCTGAGCCTCCTGTCCTGCCCAGCTGAGCAATCGGGCTATGCACACAAGACCTCCTGGAGGAAGCCACCAGGATGGACGTGTCCCTGGCACCCGAGACAGGAGTGGGCACCCCTCCTTTAGTCAAGAGCCTATTACCCAGGTTACTGAGGTGGGGCTGGAGGGGACATGCTGATCCCTTCTCTGGGTCAGCTCAGTTGGTCCTGTTAGAAATGGATTCTAGGGAAGCCACAAACAGCAACTCATGAAATCCACAGTAACTTGGCAAGGCAATTTGCTTCTGCAGGAGGGTGCGCAACCAACAAAAATCCTGGTAAGCAAGCACACCCAGCAGGCAGTCCGTTTGGCTTTTATCTCCAACACAATCCTGCCCCTTGCCCTAATTGATGGGGGCTTGAGTTCGCAACTCTAGGAAGTTGACTATTCTCTAAGAAATTCTGAAGTGAATTTTTGACTAAGAAAGTTAGAGTACAACTCTGCATTGCTTGGATTACTTCTAGGACAGGCAAGTTTTGTTTTGTTTTGTTGTACTAGGGATGGAACCCAGGGGCATTCTACCTCTGAGCTCCACCCCTAGCCCTATTTTTAATTCTTTACTTTGAAACAGGGTCTCACTAAGTTTCAGAGGGCCTGACTAAGTAGCTGAGGCTGGCCTCGAACCCAGATCCTCCTGTCTCAGCCTCCCAAGTACTAGGATTATAGGCGTGCACCACCACGCAGCACTCGAAATGACTTTTTGAAGTGTCATTGAGCTGGCATTCCCCAGAGGTGCTGAATTTGGGGTTTTTTCTTTTGTTTGTGATACTGGTGATTGAAACTGGGGCATTCTACTTCCGAGACCCCAGCTCTATTTTTATTTTTATTTTTTTATTTTGAAACAGGTTCTCTCACTAGGTTGCTGAGGTCTCACTAAGTTGCTGAGGCTGGCTTGGAACCTGCGATCCTCCTGCCTCAGCCTCCCAAGTACTGGGATCACAGGTGCCGAGTTTTCTAGTGGCCCCCTTGGGTACAGAGACGCCATGTGGGCTGCTCCTCCCGTGTCCCGTCAGGCTGCAGGTCTGACACTGGCTGGGGTGGGGGCACCAGATGGACCGGCGGCTTCCTGCGCCTTCATTTCGCTCTTCTTGTTATCTCCTGGGCACCTACTCTATGTCACGCTCAGGCACAGACCTCAACTCAGGAGCCCCTCAGTGTCCACCCTGGAAGGATGTCCACCACCAGCCCCAGTAGAGGGATGGACCCTGGTGGAGGTGGCAGGCCTGGGCTGCGGAGGCAGCGTGATCCCGGAGGCTTCCGCTGGGTCCTGGCAGCCAATGGGACTGGACGGGACTTAGGCCAAGGGGGGCCGGGGATGGACACTTAGCACAGGCCAGGGCGAGGTGCAGGCCACGGCAGTGTGGAGCAGTTAGGGGTATGACAGAGACACCACCAGGTTCTCCTTGATTGGCAAGCAAGGCAGGAGGCCGGGACGCGTGCCTGAGACTGAGGACCAACGGGAGGCGTCAGACACACCGGCGGCCTCCTTCCCAAGTTCCTGAGGCGGCTGACAGCCGTGTGGCGGAGCTGCGCAGAGACACCTGGTGGGAACTCTGACTTTCAGGCAGAGCACGGAGGCATTCTTCCTCCTCCTCCTATCCCTCCTCCTGCTTGCTTCCCCCTCCTCCCTTCCTCCCTTCTCCTCCTCCCTTCCTCCCTCTCCTCTCCCTATTCTTCCTCCCCCTCTTCCTCCCGTTCTCAGCCCTCCTTTCCCCCATCTTCCTCCTCCTGTTCTCCCTCCTCCCTCTCCTCTCCTCCCACTCCTCCCCATCCTCCTCCTCTTCCTCTACCTGGCCCCTGTGCTCAGGCCTGGGCGGGGTAGGGAGCACTGGGGGCCCTGAGCTCCTCCAGAGTCAGGGGTGACCTGCTCTCCCTGCCTGGCCACGGTGACACCCCACTCCATCACCGTCTGCACAGCCGGTCCCCAAGCCGTGGGTCCGCGGTGTCATCTCTTAGGCAAGCTCTGCCTGGCAGGGTGGGGCCCCTGGGAACAGCCTGGCACATGTCCGGGCACCTGAGCCCAGGCAGGCCGCGGCGGGGGGCAGAGGGCAGCCCGGAGCCGGGAGCCTTTGCCCCTGGGGGATTTTGCCGCCTGCCCAGGGGCGGCAATGTTCCTCCCCATAGCCCGGAGTCTGTTTCCACAAAGTGGGCGCTCTTTCCATATTGAGACTGGCCCCAAAGCCCACAGACGCGGGCAGCTGAGGTTTGGTAGGCAGAGAGAGCAGAGTGGGCACCACATGCGTGTCCCTAAGTGCCAGGGTGGATGGACCCTGCTGGGAGCTGGCAGGCCCCAAAGATGGCGAGGCCGTGTGGCCTCTAAGGAAACTGCCGCTTGCGAGGCCCTTCTGTTCCCCCAGCAAGGCTGGCCCTCTGCCCCGGGCCTTTGCTCCTGCCTGCACAGCCCTTTCCTCGGACTTCATGGCTCCTCCAGGTCACCCAGGCAAAGGGACCTGTCCAGGGCGTCTGTCCTGTTGGCCCTCACTGTCCCTCTGCCTTGTCTCCACGGTGAGCGTACACATCTGCTCCCGTGCTGACGACTGCCCCTTCCTCCTCGACACCTGGCCGGGCTCAGCCATGGCCCTCTCGGGCTTGGGTGCAAGGACCTCTCCTTTTAAATTAACAAATAAAAACCATATAGATGTGTGAAGTCCTGAAACACGTGTACATTGTGGAATGGCTGAACCAAACTAACTGACATATGCACGACCTCCCAGAGCATCTTTGTGTGTGTGTGTGTGTGTGTGTGTGTGTGTGAGTGTGAACACTTCGAATCTACTTTCTCAGCAATGGTCAAGTTGTTAATACTAGTTGCCATGTTGTACGATAGATTTCCTAATTGGTGTTTGTCCTTTGAACAACATACCCTCTCCCGCAGTTCTTGGTAACCACGTTCTACTCTCTGCTTCTGTGAGTTTGATTTTTTTTTTTTTTAAGCTTTCACGTGTAAGTGAGAACACATGGGATTTGTCTGTCTGTGCCTGGCTTATTTTGCTTAGCATAATGTCCTCCAGGTTCATCCCAAAGGGCAGGATTTCCTTCTTTTTTAAGGCTGCATAGTGTTCCATGGTGTATGGGTACCACGCCTTGTTTATCCATCATGGACTCGGAACTTGGCCTCACACCTTGGGGGTTGTGAATAGCACTGCAGTGAACCAGGGTGCAGGTGTCTCTTTAACTTTCTGGTTTCGTTTCCTTGGATATACTCTCAGAAGTGGGATTGCTGGATCCTATGGTAGTTCTATTTTTAGCTTTCTGAGCAGTAATGATCTTGTATCAGACAGCAGGTGCGCTGAGATCCCGGGGCAGGAACGCCATGCTCTTCTCCCTGTACCCCTGGCATTAGGGTCAGGGTCTTGGGGGTGTTTCTACAGCAGCCTCACAGTTCATCCTCTTTGGGGATGAGCACCTGAGGGAAACCGAGGCCACCCTCCTCTCTTTCTGTGCCTGTCACTCCCTGAACACAGCGGCCCCTCAGCTGACCAGGACCTTGTCCTCCACCCTGGTGACGGGGGCAAGCACCAGGGAGGGTGACACAGTCCCGCCCGGTCCCGACACTCAGCTCCCAGTCTGTGGAATTTGGGGGGACCGAGGCTGTTCCCATTCCAGGGAGTGGCGCTGCGGGCAGGGCCAGGCGAGGAGCCTGTGCTGAGCTCAGCGAGGGCTCTGACTCACGGCAGGCGCCTCTCCCAGGCCCGGTGGAGTCGCCCGCCCGCCCGGCTGCAGGACCCAGCTGCCCTGGGGCTCACACGAGGCAGTACCCATGGCCCCGTCCCCGTACACGTGCATCCCCGTACACGTGCGGGTACTAGCTGCGCCACCCAGCCGGCTGCCCCGCCTGCACCGAGCCGCCCGCTGCCCAGGCGGGCCCTGCCACTGCGCCTGCCCACCCTGGGGGCTTTGTTCCCTGCCCAGTGGCGCCCTCCTGGCAGGTTCAGATGGTTTGGGACCACCAGATTGAGGGGACACTTGTCTTATGTGCTGATGGGATTCCTTAGGAACAGCGAACTCCAAAACACTGGGCTCAGCCCACAGTGCGCGGGTCCCGGGGGGAGGGAGAGGGCGGCCGGGCTTCCAGGAAGAGAGGGAGTGGGTACTCAACCGTCCTCACCACCTGTGATTACAGCACACACCTGGGGGTCCTCAGGAGGTGAGCCCTTCTGAACTAAGTAACCCCCCCAAAAGGGAAGCAGAGTTGGGGGGCCGTGTGCAGAGGATCAGGCTGGGGCAGCCAGTCCTAAATGTGACCGCCACGACTCTGGGTCCGGCCTCTTCCCCCCACAGCCTGAGCCTCCAAGCCAAGGACTGTAAAAGGGGTTCTGGATTCTCACCATTGCGAGGACTCAGCAGGACTTTACAAACTGTAAGGTGCTATTGAAAAAGCAAGATGTTTTTATTACTTGCCAGAGGTGGGCGGGCACTCCCCATTCCCCAGTTCACCCCAGGGAGGCCCTGCTGAAGCCATGAGCCGCAGAACAGGAGGCGGCGGGGTGGGAGGGGGTCCTCAGCCCTGGGAAGGGAGACCCTTCTCACCCCCAGGAACCAGTCCTGTCTGAAGCTGAAATCCCTCCATTCCCTGGATACTCCAGTTGGTAAGAAAAAAAAAAAAAAAAATTGAATTGCCAAAATGCGCTCAGTCTCAGGAGTTTTTAGGGAACACAGTGACCAGGAGGTTGGGGTCTGGATCTGACGGACCTGGGTCTGCATCTTGGTGTGGCTACCCACCAGCTCTGGTGAGGAGGGTGTCCACGGGTGACAAGGTGCAGGGAGGTGGGGAGGGGAGGGTGTCTGTGTGTGTGTGTGGGGGGGTATGACAAACTGGTATGTCAAAGATAAAGAAGGCCAGAATTCACAACAGAGAAGAGAGCTACAATATGGAAGGGGAGCAGGGTGTGGTGGCGCACACCTGTAATCCCAGTACTTGGGAGGCTGAGACAGAAGGATTGCAGGTTTGAGGCCAGCCTCAGCAACTTAGTGAGATCCTGTTTCAAAATAAAAAATAAATAAAATAGAGCTGGGGGTGTAGCTTGGAGGTAGAATGCTCCTGGAGTCCCGGGATCAATTGTTAGTACAAAAAAAAAAAAAAAAAAAAAAAAAAAAAAAAAAAAAAAAAAAAAAAAAAAAAAAAAAAAAAAAAAAAAAAAAAAAAAAAAGAAGAAGAAGAAAAAGAAAAGGATAGAGAATGAAAATGAACTAGGTGGTGTTGGACTGGAATGAACTGGAATTTAGGGTACTGGTGTGAGTGAGCTCACAGTCTTCAATATAAGAGAGAGAAATAAACAGAGATAAAAATGTGTGTTACATATTTACTACATACACATGACACACACACACACACACACACACACACACACACACACACACACACACACACCCTGTTCCAGGAACCCCCTTGATTATCAAACTCTATGGATGTTCAAGTCCCTAAAGCCAGGCGTGGTGGCGCATGCTTGTAATCCCAGTACTTGGGAGGCTGAAACAGGAGGATCACAAGTTTGTGCCCAGCCTTAGCTACTTAGGCCCTCCACAACTTAATGAGACTTTGTTTCAAAGTAAAGAATAAAAAAATAGGGTTGGGGTGTAGCTCAGAGGTAGAATGCCCCTGGGTTCCATCCCCAGGAATGGAAAAAAAAAAAAAAAGGTGTAATATGTGCATAGAACTTATGCACACCCTCCCATATACTTTAAATCTCTCTAGATTACTTATGATACCTAATCCAATGTAAGTACTATGTAAATAGTTATTACTCTGTATTGTTTAGGGAATAGCGACAAGAAAAAAAAGTCTGTACATGTTCAGTACCAACAAAGTCCTCCCCCTCCGTCACAAATATTTTCCATGTGAGATGGGTTGAATCTGAACCAATGGAGTCGGAGGGTCCCTGTGTGTAGACAGCTATTTCCTGTCCTGCTCCTGCCCTGTCTACGGAGAGGGTCAGGCAGCAGCAACTTCTTGTAGCGGTGAGCACCGGGCACCTCGCCACCCTTCATTCCTCACTAAAGAGCCAAGGCCTCTGGGAGCGATAGCTGACTCTAAGTTTTCTTCCTTCCTTCCTTCCTTCCTTCCTTCCTTCCTTCCTTCCTTCCTTCCTTCCTTCCGTCCTTCCTTCCTTCCTTCCTTCCTTCTTTCCTTCCTTTTTCTCTCTCTCTGGTCACCTAGCATCTTCCCAGTCCTGGCCTCTGGCTTTGCTTGTAAGACAGGAAGCGAAGGAGAGGGCTGGACTGGGTGACACCTCTGTCCCCTTCCCCATGCTCTCCTCCTTCCAGCACTCTCTGGCACCCTCCGATCTGGGCGCACACCCCCTTCCTCCCAGCAGGTGCCTTCTCAGAAATCGCCGCCCAAGGGCAAGTCCTCTCCTGTCCCTCCTGCCCCAGAGTCGAAGCGAATCTGGTTCATCGAGTCCATTCCCGGCTTCTTGGAGAAAGGGGCCTCACCTTTTCCTGCATTTCCAGGGAACATGGTTTCACAGCACACCTTGCCCGCTTGCTCACGCACTCCCACTCTTCACGGTTGCTCGTTGATGGGTGCCATGGGCCCTGGCGGGCCAGGGTGGCAGGAGGGGTCAACATCTGCGGAACCCTTGCCCTTTGCCAGGCCCTGAGCTGGGGGCACTGCCGCCCTAGCGCGTTTCCGGCTCCCAGTGTTTCAATCAGTTGCAGCTGCACGGAGGAGGTGCAGAGAGAGCCAGCCCCGGGCTTGCTCTGTGCGGAGCGGTCAGGCTCTGTGCCGGCCGCTTTGCTCACGGCTGCTCATTTAGGCCCACGATAACCGAGGCCCATGTTATTCTCGCTTTGCAGGGGAGTCTGAAGCTTGTAACATTTGGGGAGGAAACTCATAAAGAACAGGAAAATATCTTATGCTTGCATATTATACAAAAGGAGAGGTCTTGAAGTCGAGCTCCCCTGGTGTCCTGGTAAACCTCCTTAAGCTCAGAGAGGTGTAGTAACTTGACCCGGGTCCTTCAGCTCTTGAGGAAGATTTGACCGCACTTCCTGGGGGGGCCTTCCCTCTCCTCTGTTCTCCTCTAAGTCAGGGCTTCCTGCTTCTTGAACCACTCTCACGGTGAGCTGGCCAGGGGGTGGAGAGGAGGGTAAGAAGGCTCCGCTTGAGTTTGGGGTGAGATGAGGTTTAGAAACCCTGCGCTGAGGCAGGTTTCAGAATTGCCTTGGAGCTGGACATGGTGGCATACACTTGTTATCCTAGTACTTGCGAGGCTGAGACAGGAGGATATCAGGTTCGAGGACAGCCTCAGCAATGTAGTGAGACCCTCAGCAACTTGGTGAGACCTGTTTCAAAACAAAACAAAACAAAAATAAATAAATAAATAAAGGTTTGGGGTGTGTGTGGCTTGGGGATAGAATGCCTCCAGGTTCAATCCTCGGTAAAAGACACACACACACACACACACACACACAATTAAAATTTTAAAAAATTTAAAAAAAAAGAAAATTGCCTTGGGAGTTTGTTGAGAATGCATGCTCCTGGGCACTCAGTCCCCAGATGCAGATTTTGTGGGTCCAGGCGGCATTTCCACGTGAGACAGACTGTCACCCGGCCATCCCTCCCGCCCCTGTGAGCTCTGGGCCTGGTTCCCTCGAGGCCGGCCTGGCACTGCAGACAGAGTCTGTGTTAACACGCTGCAGGCTGAGCAGCCTCACTCCCCCGGTATGTAATTAGCAGACCGGAGAACAATACCCCCTTTACAGCGGGGGGGTGGGGGGGGGGATATGTTGCCTCTTTCGCTGGACGCACAAGCTCTGGCTTGGGAACAGGGCAGAGCTCTTTTGCCCTCGGGCAACCCCAACACCTGTCAGCAGGTGGGGGCTGTGGGGGAGCAGAGGAGATGCCTGGTGTAGTCTGGCACAATCCTGGGAGACTTGCTGGGGGAGGTGGCTGCTGGCAGGACCCAGAAAGGGGCTGGAATCTGCCAGGTGCTGGGGATGTGATGGGATTCAGGGTGGATTCCAATCCTTGCAGGGCTCAATATGTTGAGGACCGATAAGCAGAGACACCAGCGCACCCAGAGTGTCAAATGTGGGTGGACAAGAGGGTCCCAACCCAGCAGAGGGGATATGGTCAGAGCAGAGGTCCTGGAAGGAGGTGGTGTCCCCATTGAGCCTGGGAAGGGGCCTAGAAGGCAGGATGGGCAGGTGAGTTTTCTGGGCGGGAGGAACATCGTGTGGGAAGACCAGCGAGGTGCAGATGTGGATGGCTGGACCCATCAGAAGCTGGCGTGTGGCAGGTTAGATTTTCCGGTGGTGGCTGTGATACTGTCTCCTGTCCCACTTGCTCTTCTTACAGCACGGCCTTGACACACCTCCTACCCGAGACTGGAACCCGTGTCCTCTGCTCTTGACCCTGGGCAGAGGGATGAATGATGGATGCTTCGTGTGCATGGTGGAGTTTGCATGTGACCCTCAGTGGCCTTCATGCTTAGCCCATAAAAAAGCCTCTGCCTTGCTTTCTTGGGACAGTCACTCTTGGAACTTGGCCGCCATGATGTGAGGAAGCCCACGCTAGTCCCACCAACAGTCTTGCTGGGGGCCCACTGACAGCCAGACAAGTGGGATGACCTCAGTCTCCACCTCAGGCTCCGAGTCCTCCCAGTGGAGGCCTGGACACCATGGAACAGTCCAGCTGACCATGTACCCAGTCTGAATTCCTGAGTCCCGGGGTGAGCATGATGAAGTGTCTGCTTTTATTGTGATTTTTACTGGCTTGTTAGCCAGCAATAGTAATTGGAGCAGATGCTGAGCTGCCGAGAGACTTTAGCAGGGGCAATCTGATGGGAAGGGGATATTTTGGAAAGGCCATCAGTGTGCAGTGTGGACAGCAGGCTGGAGAGGGTGAGAAATATAGGCTGGGGCCACTGGATGAATGAATCACATTTGGAACCCCAGCCGCTCAGGGCTGAGAGAGCTCCAACTCCTGTAGCACAGGACGCCTTGCCCTATAGTGCCACAGGACCCTTCCACCTCTGCCTGGCTGCATCTGGTGTCAGGACGCTTGGATCACAACCCTGGGCTGCCCTTGCCTTTGTCCTGGGCTCCGAGAGTCATAGAATTGTTCTGAGTCCAGTTGAAATCAGCTTCCTGGAAGAAGCCCCATGTTTGACCTTGTTGTGAACTTGGAATTCCTTGGAAGCCTTCTCTCCCATCCCACCTGCCCTTCAAGGATTTGATGATGGTGACACAATCATGGCCCCACCGTGGCTGCACCTGCAAAGGGAATGGCCCCCTGAGGTGGGCTTAGAGCTGCGCAGGCCTGGATGACCGCCTTTCTGCGCCTCGGTGTCCTCGTGGGAGGACAAGAGATAACCATAGAGCTCACTTCAGAACATACATACTTGAGGGTGAAAGGCGGTAATGGGGGTGAAGCCTTTTTAGCACAGAGCAGGGCTCAGTAAAAGCCCTTATCACTGGTTGTGATAAGCAAAGGCACGGGGTCAGGAAGGCCTTACTAGCTGAGTTGCAGGCGTTGGCCTTGCTGTTGCTACTGTATTATGATCTTGAAACAACTCAGCACTGGGGACGGGGCAGTAACTAAGGAGGTGAGGGCGGGCTCTCAGGGGACACTGGGAGGGCATTGTTCTCTGCAGTCAAAGGCAGCTCTGTGGGTGGCTGTCATTCTGCCCCCTGCTTGACTCCTGGCAGAGTTGCCCTCGGCGGGGATGGCTCCAACTGTGTCATGTCATGGTCTGCGACAGGGGCTTTCTGCAAGCTGAGAGTACTGAGGGACCGGGTGAGACTGTAGGAGTTCCCATATCCTTTTTCTGCATTGCCACCTTGTTGTGATCCCTGGACATAACCTAGTGGGTTCAACCAGCTGGGATGGCGTGCCAGGAGCCACATAGAATTCCGTGTCTACTTAGGTGACCCACCTCTACCAGAGATGGGGACAATAGAGGCTCCCAGGGCCCCCTGCAGGGAGGGGAGTGGTCAGGCATCACCCCCAGTTGAACCAGTGATGGGAACCAGGTGGAGCAGGTGAGCCAGATTCGTCCAATCAGAGTACACCATTCCCCTGGCCACCGGGATTGGCTCAGAGATGGGCATGTGACCAAGGCAGGACCAATAAGAGTGTGCATTGGGACTTTGGCTGCGAATGTGGGGCCAGAGGTGTTTCACTCCCCTGCAGGAGGTGGTGGGGATGGTCCCAGCCCTGAGCACCACTGTAGGGTAAGAATACTGCAGTCAGGAGAGGCGCTGACTCTGCAGCAGCTGGGGGAAGGTTGGAAAAAACATGGACTCTTGGTGATGGTGTGTGTGTGTGTGTGTGTGTGTGTGTGTGTGTGTGTGTGTGTGTGTGTGTGTGTGGTGCTGGGGGTTGAAACTAGGAATGTTCTACCTCCAAACTACACTCTTAGCCAGTCTTTCTTATTTTTTATTTTGAAACGGGGTCTCGCTAAGTTGCTGAGGCTAACCTTGAACCTGCAATCCTTCTGTCTCAGCCTCCCAAATACCAAGATTACAGGTGTGCACCACCATGCCCAGCTTCTTGCTGATTTTTAGAACAGCTGAATCCAGCCTCACCTTAAGCCAGAACCTCATTTGGCCTTTTCAACTGAAAGACGCGCTTATTGTTGGGGTCAGTTTGAGCTGGATTTCTAGTCTGTTGTGGCTGCTGCATCCTCTTGCTAACACAGGACTGCCTTCTCAGGCCTGGGTGACTGCCTGGACCATGGGCCCTTCCAGATTTGTGCTCCTCTGACCTCGGAGTCCCTCCTTTCGGTAGCTCTTGTGTCTCCTGCCCTCCAAAGACACTGGCTGTGGGACCTAGGCAGGGTGCCTACACCTGGCTCTGACCAGCCCCACCTTTTAAACTGCCTTTTTCTCCACACCATCCCTCTCTGCTCCCCCACCACCCCAGAGCCACAAACCTGGGCACCTGGATCACCCACCTTCCAGGCCTCCACACCTGAGTGATAGTGAAGACGACTCCTCAGCCACAATCCCCTCTCCGATCAGGCATGACCCAGCCGGGCCCAGGTGTTTGGAGGTCACCCACGGGCCCTTTCCACACCCTTTTGTGCCTCGGTTGAGGGCAGCAGCACCTTATTACACGCCTACAGTGGGCCAGACACTGTGCCAAGCACTTCCAGGGAAGTTCCTCACTTAATCCTCACTGTCACCCCAGGCCCGCAGTGTGGACCTGGAGTTCAGCGCAGGGACGCAGGAGCCAGACAGCCTGGGTATGAAGCACACATGCTATCTCTGTTACGTTGGGCACACAGGTTACTTAGTCTTTCTTTCTGGGCCTCAACTCTTCCCTCCTAAAAGCCTTAGAACAACATGCCCGGCACAGAGCAGGTGCTGTGTGATGGTGGATATTCTCATTCCCAGTTTACAGACGGGAAAACTGAGACTCAGGCTGAGTTGCTGAGAGCACACAGCTGAGCAAGCCAGGTGTGTTTGGTTCCAGACTCGGTGACACACCGTATTGCCATTTGAAGAAACTCCCCACACATGCCACCTGAAGGGGTTTCGCAGCTGGGACCAGCCCAGATTTCCACAGGAGTCAAATGTATGAGGAATCCAGCCCCCCCAATACTAGAGGAGACCCTAGACATTGTCTACATCTGTACTGTCCCAGAAATAGCCACCACCATATATGTGGCTGTTCAGTCCAAATCAATGAGTCCAAATCAAGGTGTGTTTTGAGTGTAAAGTACATGCTGGAGTTTGAAGACAATACAGAAAAAAAAAGTAAAGTCTCTAGTACTTTTAATATTGGCTACATGCTGAGTTGATGCAATCTTAGATATGTGGGTTAAGTAACATCATTACCATGAATGATAGCTGTGACTTTTCTTCTTTGACGTGGCTCTAGGACATTTATGGCTCATAGTATGTTCTTATTAGCGCTGAACTGGGCCATTATTCCCTTTTTACAAATGGGGAAAATGAGGCTGGAGGCAGGGCTGGCTTACCTCGGGGGTTTCGTTGGGGAGCCCAGGAACTTCAGGGCAGGAAACTTTGTCCCCAGGTCTCTTCTCCAACCCCTGTGGCTCCCTCCTGTCCCTCCCCGCGCCCCTCCCCCACGCCACCTCCTTGCTCAGCTTCCTGCAGCCCTGGGCCCAGAGGCAACATGAGAATCAGCCAGGGCCACCCCGGAGCCCACAGGACCCGGCCAGTCTGCTTGAGGGGTGCACCCGCCAAACTGTCCTAGACGGAGAACCCGTTTCCACCCTCAAAGGCCCCCTGGGACTTCCGGAAGCCCTGCGTCCCCATGCCTGGCTCATTCCAGACTCCAGGAGTCTTTGTGCAAAGTCCTCTGCGTCGGTCCATACCTGCCTCGCTGCCTCACAGGCCTCCTTCCCCTTCTGTGGCTCCCGAGGGTCTCTGCCGAACTGTCGGAGCAGGAGGTTAAGAACAAATGGCATGGAACCTTCTGGAAGGAGTGTCTTGGTGGAGGGATGCTCCCCTGCCTGGTGGTGGCTGCTAGACCCTCTCACTCTAAGTCTCATGGAGGACTGGTTAAAGGGGATGATCTCGCCCAGGGGCTCCTGAGCCCTCACTTCCGGGTGGCCCTTCCTTCCCAGGGAGAGAGGAACTACCTTCTATGAGCATCACGTGGACAATGGTGCGTGTGGGCATCAGCTCTCCAACATTCTGACCGAAACTCACAGAAGGAAATACATTCTGTGTCTGGCTCTATGACACGAGATTTTTTTTTCTCTTTTCTACCTTTTTTTTTTCTTGGTATTGAGGATTGAACCCAGGAGCATTCTGCCTCCAAGCTACACCCCCAGCCCTATTTTATTTTAATTTTTTTTTTTTTTTTTTTTTTTTTTGCGGTACTGGGGATTGAACTCAGGGGCATTCTACCTCCGAGCTACACCCCCAGCCCTATTTTTTATTCTTTATTTTGAAACCGGGTCTCGCTAAGTTGTGGAGTGCCTCACTAGGTAACTGAGGCTGGCCACGAACCCGGATCCTCTGGTCTCAGCCTCCCGAATGCTGGGATTACAAGTGTGCGCCACCACACCCGGATTTATTTTATTTTAATTTTGAAACAGGGTCTCGCTAGGTTGATGAGAGTCTCACTACTTGTTGAGGCTGTCCTCGAACCTGTGATCCTCCTGACTCAGCCTCCCAAATACTCGGATTGCAAGCTTGTGCTACCATGCCTGGCTTATTATTTTTTTTAAAAATTTTTTTAGTGCTGCTGTGGTCCACTAATTGATTTATTTTTACTTTTAGTTTTTGTTTTTTTTTGTGGTGCTAGAGATTGAACTCAGGGGCATTCCACCTCTGAGCTACATCCCCAGCCGTATTTAGTTTTTAAAACACTTTTATTGGTGCATTATAGTCTCGCATCATAATGTACTTCATGGTGATAGTGACCATGCACCCAGCACTTGGTGAGTTTTCCCCCCGCTCACTCTCCAAGTCTTCACTTTCCCGTACAAGATATTGAGACTGGCATCGCTATTCTCACCCATTTAATTTTTATCTTGAAACAGAGTCTCACTACATTGCTGAGCGCATCACTAAGTTGCTGGGGCTGGCTGCAAACCTGCAATCCTCCTGTCTCAGCCTGCCAAGTACTAGGATTACAGGTGTGCACCACCACGCCCGGCCCTTTAAATTGATTTCACAGTGGTCTAGGTGGGCAGGAACTGGGGCTCGAGAGGCAGGTTTGTCTGCACCTCGTTCCTGTCCACAGGGGCGCAGGGTCCTGCACTGTAGAGCTGTTTTGAGGGCGGGGGATGGCGCTGAGCAGGTGTATAGGAACAGCTGCTGTCACTGCTGTCCAGGTGGGCCCACCTGGGAGGCTGGAGAGGGTGGGACTGCCACCTCTGGGCTATGCTGGGAATGCCAGGTGACGTCTTCCTCCACCCAGAGGACCTCGGCGTCAGCAGAGAGAGCCGGTCCTGCAGGCTGAGCACTGGTCTGCCCAACTGGGTTCCTTTGCGTGTGCATGCCTCCTGTTGGAGGGGTGACGGGTCCCCAACACCCGGGGGCAGATGCACTTGTCCAATTCTCTCTGTCGAGAGAGAAGGAAAACTTGTCCAGGATGTGGGGGTTAAGAAGCTCCTGTAGACCTGGGGTGGCCTCTTCAGACCCCTGGAGCTAATCCCTGGACACCATTCCCTGGAGATCATCGAGGGCCTGTGAACCCCCCACCCCCAGCCGCCTGCCACACCAGCCCAACCCCCACCCAAGTGACAGTTGGGGTTCGAATCCCGTTCCACCACACACAGGCTGGGTGGGCTTGTGTGCCCCCCCCTCCCTGAGCCTCAGTTGCCTCATCTGTGATATTGAGAGGTGGGGAAGTGTCAAAGAAATCGGCACATAGTAGGCCCTAGTCCACCACGTCTTAGTTCCCCCTCCTCAGCCCATCTCTTCTCCCTACACACCAGCCAAAAACCAGCTCTGGGAAAAGATCTGCTTATGTGGCAGTGAGGTCCCTGTCACTGGAAGTATTCAAGAAATCTAGAAAATCGGATTCTGAGACTTGAATAGGGGCTTTATGTTGAATGAATACATAGGTTCCTTTTTTGT
The DNA here is from genome assembly GCA_004027655.1 of Graphiurus murinus. Lineage (NCBI taxonomy): Eukaryota > Metazoa > Chordata > Mammalia > Rodentia > Gliridae > Graphiurus > Graphiurus murinus. Next base: position 76,608 of record PVLC010000561.1, on the reverse strand, counting down.
TTTTGTTTTTTTTTTGGCTCTGGGGATTAAACCCAGGGGCATTCTCTCTTTGAGCTACACCCCCAGTCCTATTTTATTTTTATTTTGAAACAGGGTTTCACTAAGTTGCTGAGGCTGGCCTCGAAGTTGTGATCCTCCTGTTTCAGCTTCCCAAGTACTGGGATTACAGGTGTGCACCACCACGCCCAGCTAAGTGGGGTTATTGTATTGGGAAGGAGGTTGTTGTAGAATACAGCTGAAATTTGAGTACACATTAGAATCAACTGGAAAATTACATATATATGTATTAATATATAAATAATTAAATATATACCTAGCTACCTGGATCCCAACCCCTGGCTTCTGACTTGGCTGGTCTGAAATGCAGCAGGGAAGTTGGAGTGTTTAAAAGCTCCCCACATAATCCGTACTCAGTCAAATTGGAGAACCAGAGTACTACGGCTTTTTCTAACTTCAAGATAAGAAGTTAGAAAAAGAAGTTAGCCGGGTGTGGTGACGCTTGTAATCCCAGTACTTGGGAGGCTGAGACAGGAGGATCCGGTTCGCAGTCAGCCTCAGCTACTTAGTGAGGCTCTCCGGAACTTAGTGAGACCCTGTTTCCAAATAAAGAATAAAAAATAGGACTGAGTGTGTAGCTTGGAGGTAGAATGCCCCTGGGTTCCATCCCCAGTACTACAAAAAAAAAAAAAAAAAGATCTTGTTATGGTACAGAATGTGACTATGATAAATACTGAGGTATTATGTTCTAGAAAATTGCTAAGAGAATAGATTTTAATGTTACACACACACACACACACACACACACACACACACACGTGACAAAGTGAGGCAGAAAGTAATTGGCTTGATTTAGTTATTCCATAATGTATCGTAGATAAAAAACCTCATGTACACCATAAATATATACGATTTTTATTAGTCAATTTAAAAAATGTTTAAGGATATTGTGCTATAGAGTCATTTATGTTTTAGTATGAAGTTAGGCCAAGGTTACCTCATACACTAGGCAGTGTGTGTGTGTGTAATAAATGATTAAAACATAGAACCTCAAACATCAGGGCTGTCAGAAGACAGCGAGTTTTTCTTTGTAAGAGGCAGACTGGGCTCAGCCCACTCAGCCGGCCATGGTGATGAAGGTGAACGGTCCCTGGGCATGCATTTGAGTAGGGTGAGGAGGTTTGAGGGGCACCAGCTGGCTGCACCACCTTCCTGAACGACATAATTAACGATGATCTGAAGGAGGGGGCACGGCCCCAACTCATGGGGGGACACAACCCTGGCCTTCTGGAAGCTTCCAGGCAGGAGTGACCACCTCCACCTCCCAGTCTCCCCTCCTCAGTGAGCCGTCGGTTTAGCTGGGAAGACGAGATCCCAGCTCTCGGGGAACTAACGGACGATGCTTTTTCCACCCTTGGGGAGCTTTCTGTAGGATCCCCCTCCCCCGTGTTTGGGGGGCAGATGGGAGAGACACAGGCACCGAGTGCCTGCAGGGAGCCCTTGCTTTGATGCCTGCCAGGTCCCACCCTTCAGTGTCTGGACGGGAACAGGGAGGCTGGGCCTCAGTTCCCTGAGAACCCTCCGGGCCACTCTGGGAGTTGGCAGCTCCCTGGTGTCTTCAGCACGCCCAGTTGTAATTGTCTCCTGGGTTGTTTGTCTTTTCTCTAAAATGAGAACACCTAATGGGTGGACTCAGTCTTACTTTCCCCTGGATCCCCAGACGGTTTGTTGATTGACTGTTGGACCAACCTAGTAGATGGATGAGTGAATGGAAGAGGAGGGGGGAGTCACAGAAGACAGAGAGGCAGTGCTTCTGCTCATTTCTCCTGGACAGCCTGGGGCCCCAAGTCCCCTGCAGTGACTGCGCACACCTGGGCACACTTGGATAAATGTGCCCCCCCCCCCCGCCGCCACCTTGCTCCCCGGCTAGTCTGAGCTCTTCAGGAGGGCTGGGGCTGGGGTGAGGGACTGTTCCTCCTCCGATTCCAGTATGGAGTCCAGGCCGGAAATATGCCGAAAATAACCACAGTGGCCATGCAGTAAGGGTCACCATCTCACTGCTGTCTCCGGCACCCCAAGTTGCTGAGATCTGGGGCTGCAAAGAGGACAAATGTCTCCTGCACCCTCCACCCTCACACCACCAAAAAATGAGTTTGGTCTTGCGTCCCCGTTGGGCCCCAAGATCTTTCTCCACTTTAAAAACCAATTCAGAGCCGGGCGTGGTGGCGCACGCTTGTAATCCCAGCATTCGGGAGGCTGAGACCGGAGGATCCAGGTTCGCGGCCAGCCTCAGCTACCTAGTGAGGCACTCCACAACTTAGTGAGACTCGGTTTCAAAATAAAGAGTAAAAAATAGGGCTGGGGGTGTAGCTCGAAGGTAGAACGCCTCTGAGTTCAATCCCCAGTACCGCAAAAAAAAAAAAAAAAAAAAAAAAAAAAATTCATTCCTCTGACCATCCTTGTGTCTAACATGTGACCGTGCTCCTTAGATCTACAGTGACCGCTGGAGTGACCGTCGCCCCTTGCCTGACCCTCCTCACTGGTTTTCCTGGTTCCTCTCTGGTCTCCTCAGACACCTCCTCCCAGGAAGCCTTGGCACAGACCTCTTCCTCCTCCTCCTCCTCCTCCTCCTCCTCCTCCTCCTCCTCCTCCTCCTCCTCCTCCTCCTCCTCCTCCTCCTCCTCCATGTCAGGCCCCGTACCAGGCACAGAGGCTGGAAATTCAGTTGCAAAGGCTCCAGCTTGAGGGGCCAGGCCATCTGGCCAGGAGGAAAGACGGGAAGCCGGTCATCCAGGCAAAGCGCTGAGCACGTCTTCCAGGAGAGGGGCAAGCATGCAGACAGGTGTGGGTGGCGAGGTGACCTCAGGACAGCACCCTGAGGAGGCGAAGCCGGGTGGGTCTTCAAGGGCACCAGGGCAGGGAGGGGGGCTGGGATGGGTGGAGGGAAAGAAGAAAGGTAGACCTTCGGGGTCGTGATAATGGTTCCCAAGCGATACGGCCAACCCTGCCTTCCTCAGAGCGGCAGCTTCCATTCTGCCCAGTCACAGAGGGGAGCCGGGAGAGGGAGAATTCTCACCAGTCAACACATGTGAGAGGTTGCTGCCCGTGCTGATTTGGGGATTATGTGTGGGCCTCAATGATCCCGGCTTTATTTTATCTCTCTATCTTGCCCAGGCTTTGCTGTAGGGAGTTAACGTGATTCTCCACAGTAGCGCTCTTGGCAGGACCTTGAACCCAGAGAAACAGGCCCCTTTCCCTCCTCCACCCCTTCTCCTCCAGTCTCCAAAGGCTGCAGGCCACAAGGTGGCCACCTCCAGGGAGGTTTTGTTTGTTTGAAGAATAAATGCATACAAAGGGATTCTCACCCCACAGCCAGCTGACAAGCTTCCAGGAGGCGCCAGCCGACCGGTACCCTGTGCACAAAGACGATGCCAAGCCAGGGAGGTGTGTAGGAACTGGCCGAAGTGACCAGAGTCAGCACAAAGCAGAGACAACACCCTGGCAGTGGGAGGGCTCAAGGTGCCTGGCCAGATCCCTCCGCTCCCGGAAGCCAACACTTTGCAAACTCCAACATGTAGCCTGGTTTGGGCTCAAATTGGGAGGATTTGGGAGTCCTGATTGAAGAAGGGTCATGGTGGGACGTAGCGGGAGCAGGAGGCCAAGTCAGAGGCCCAGGGGTCTGGCCATGCTAGCTGCTGCTCAATGTGGTGCTGAACTCGGTCCTGGAGGTCAGGGAGACCTCGGGGCCTGCAGCAGGAGCTGCGTAATCTGCAGGCCCTGTGCAGAAGGAGCACACGGGCCCCTTGTCCACGTAGGAATTTGGGGCTGGTGAATGCAGGGTGCCGGCTGTGTCGCTTTGCAAGGGGCTGGCCGAAGCTGGTGACAAAGCGCCCACAGCTGGGTGGCTCAATACCAGGAGACTCCTGGCCCGCACTTCTGGGGACCAGAGACCTGAGAGTGAACATCGGCAGGTTGGTGCCATGGAGGACTCGAGGGAGGTTCTGCTTGGCTACTCTCCTGGCTTCTGGAGACCGCAGGCACCAATCGGCTTCCTCAGCTTGTAGACGCACCACCCTGTTGGCTGCCTATGCTGTCACGGTTTCCTGTGCGTCTTTACCATCTTTGCTCTGAGCACGTCCATCTGTGACCAGATCTGCCCTTTTTTAGAAGGACACCAGTCATATGGGAGTAGGGGCCACTCTGATGACCTCACTTTAACTTGGTCACCTCTGTAAAGACCTTATTTTCAGCCAGGCATGGTGGTGCACACTGTAATCTCAGCACTTGGGAGGCTGAGACAGAAGGATCGCAGGTTTGAGCCCAGTCTCAGCAACTTAGCAAGACCCTGTTTCAAAACTTAAAAAAAAAAAAAGGGAGGAGAGGTTAGGGGTGTAGTTTGGAGGTAGAACACCCCTGAGTTCAGTCCTCGGTACCCCACTGCCACACACACCTTATTTCCAAGTCGGATGGTACTCAAGGTCCTGGGGGTGAGGACTTCAACGGGTCTTTTTAGGGGGCCACACGATCCCACTCACAGCACTGTCCCTGCTCAAGGGTCCTTTGGCTGGATTCAGACGCCTGTTCTGACTCCAGCTGCCTCCGGGGGCAGGCGAACTTGGCCTGGCAGAGCCTCCTGTCCCCATAAAACCCTGGTAGGGGACGGGATGGACTCTCAGGACGTAGTGACTGGCAGATCTCTGCCCTGCCTTAGAGGACCAGAGGTCCCCAATATGACTTTGGGAGGGTACACCCAAAGGGCCACCTGCCCCGCCTTCCTCCTCCTCCCTGGGGCCTTGCAGTGCGGCCACCACCTAGGAACAATAGCGATAGTGTCCCCCTTTCCCAAAAGGATGCTACGGAGAGGCCGAGTCACGACCCCACTGTCTCTCGCCCCACTCTTTCTCTGACGCATGGGGTCACTTGCGGCCACCTCTCAGTTCCTTAGGAAGTGACCTTAGGAAGCCGCGCATTTCATAGACAGCTGCTGAAGAGGCGGTGTCTTGCACCCTGTTCCCTGGGCTCTGGGTGGGAAAGCGCAGGTCCACCGGGGAGGCCTCCCAGACCCCCCACGCCCGGGGCGGACGTGTTTGGGGCATGACGGTGGGGGTGGGGCCGTGTCCCGGGCACGGCCTGGCCCTCCACCTGGCGCACACCTGGGGCGCTTGTGCTTGGCTCGCACCAGCGATGGCGTCATCGTTCTTTCCGAATGAGCACTAATTACCTCCAAGAAAAAGAGCCAGCCACAGGGCCTGAGCCTCGTCCCTCCTCCTGCTTTGCTTTTTCCTTTTCATGAGTGATGCGCTCGGTAGGGACAGGGGAGAGGCAGGCTGTTCCCCCTTTAAGGGCAAGGCGTCTCCCTCCCTGACTCACCGGCCTGGCTTTTGGGGCCCCGAGCAAGCACCTTGCCTGTTAAAACCGTCCCAGGCGCCGCCCCTCCTGGGAGGGCGCCCCGGCCCCCACCCTTCGTGTTTGGGAGGCTGACTCGGCGGTGAGGTCACCCTTGGCTCCGTTCTCACACAAGCACCTTCTTGCCTGGCCTGCCGGGCGCCCACTGACACCCCAGCGTCCCCCGGGGCTGGCACGTGGGCTGGGACCTCGGACAGGTGGTCAGTGGGTAGAGCCAGGCCCACCGGCCACTTGGCTCTCCTGGGGTCCTTAGCTCCGTGCAGGCTGAAGGCTGACTGTGCGGGCTCCAGTGTGGGCATCAGTGTAGGAAGATGAGACGCAGCTCTGCTGGGCCATGGGTCACGTGTGCACAGAGGGCTCCAGGCACCGAGCTCTTGGTCCAAACCTAGGGGGTGCCCCCGAGGAGGGGGCTCACTGCTGGGTCAGGGGCGGCTTCCTGGGAAGGAAGACGATGCTTTGAATGGTGCACTAGGAACCACCGGGGACGGGGAGGGGTCTTGTCAATCACATGTGCAAAGGCCCTGAGACACAGAGCAGCAGGAGTAGGGAAGAAGGGGAAGAGGGGCTTGGCAGTGGGGCCTGAACGCCAGAACACTGCGGCCACAGAAGCACTGGAAGCTGAGTGACATGGCCCAGTTCGGTTTTTGGGGTAGTGAGGCTGGCAGCAGGGTGGGGAGGCCAGACGCAGGGTGGAGGCAGGTGGCAGGAAGCCCAGCGGGAGCTGACACAATAGTCCAGGGATGGCAGGGAGAGGTCCTGGACCGGGCAGGGCAGGGGACCGAGAGGACAGGGTGGGTCTGGCAAGCGCAAGGCTCCTGGTCAGGGGGACAAGCGCCTCTCACCCGACGGTGCTCTCCCCACTTCTGGCCTCAATGTCGCTTCTCCATGACGTCCCCTATAGGCTGGCCCACCCAGGGGTCGCCCTTGCGTCCTGTGGGCCAAGTGCATTTGTGTCCACCCTCTCTGTGCACCCCACCTGCCCTGCTATAGGCTTGGGGCTCAGGACACCCCCCCAGCCGAGGAGGGCCAGCACAGAGGCCATTGACTCCCTCCTCCTCCTCCTCCTCCTCCTCCTCCTCCTCCTCCTCCTCCTCCTCCTCTTCTTCTTCTTCTTCTTCTTCTTCTTCTTCTTCTTCTTCATACTGGAGGTTGTACCCAGAGGCATTTTACCTCCAAGATACATCCCAGCCCCGAAGAGTCTCCCTTAGTTGCTAGGGCTGGCCTCCAACCTGCAATCCTCCTATCTCAGCCTCCCAAGTAGTGAGATCACAGGTATGTGCCACCATGCCTGGCTGCTCTTCTACTTTTAAAGGGAGGCTCCGACCCCAAGTGTGGAGCCCCCACCGTGGCACCCCCACCCATGGGTGCCATCTGTCTGCACGGCAGGCTCCAGGCTCCATTGTGCCCTGGGAGAGAGCCCGGGGGTCAGAGCAGGCAGAGGGGTCAGGTCCAGGGTCCCTGCTTCCCCTCTGAGGAGGGATACGCCCACTGGAGAGGCCTGAGACTTAAATGGGGCCGAGGGTGGTAGGTGCATTCAACCTTGAGTTAGGATTATGCACAACGCCAGGCCTCCTCTTGCCTGTCAGTTGCCCAGGAGATGACTCCTGACCTTCCCAGCCAGGTCAACTAGAGCATCCGACACCACCTGGAAAGCCAAGAACCCTGTCTCCTGCATCTCTAAGTAGCAGCTGCCCTCACACAGGACCAGGGTCCAGGTGACTGGCCTGAAAGGCCCATGAGACACTGTGTGACTAAGGGCCGCAGCTTTACTGCCCCCTCGCCAGCTCTAATCAGATGGGCTTCCACTTCCACCTCCAGCCGGCCTTGGGGTTGAAGCAGGCACCAGCCAGCGCCACCTCTGCTGGGCACAGTGGCACACGCCTGTAATCCCTGTATTTGGGAGGCAAAGTAGTGAGACTCATCAACCTAGTGAGACCCTGTTTCCAAATAAGAAATAAAATTTGGCCGAAGGTGTAGCTCAAAGGTAGAATGCCTCTGAGTTCAATCCCCAGTATCAAAAAAGAGAGAGAGCGAGAGAGAGAGAGAGAGAAAAGAAAAAGAAAGTAGCAGGTGAAAATAAATACAGAACATACAGAGCACCGCCGTCTGGGAGCGAGAGGCATCTCTGTGCACAGCCGCGCGGTGCGCCCAGTTCACTGAGCTCCGTCCACTCCCTCACCTTCTTGGATGCTCTGGATAAACTGGGCGAGGACTCAGAGGCCATAACTCTTCCACCCTCAAGAGAGATGCCGGGGAAACCCTTAGGTTCACAGGCTGCGGCACTACCTGTCCATAAATCCATCTTCCTTCCGAGAGATCCGTGTTCAGCAGTGTGGAGTCAGCTCCTGTTATGTTGTTGAAGACAGCCAGTTACTAAACAGGAGGCGGTGTATAACCCTATATTGGCAAAATAATCATAGTACACATTACACATGCCCAGAGAGGTGCTAGGGAGAAAGCCACCACAAGGTTGATGGTGGCTATGCGGGAGAAGGGGTTTGCAAGTCGTTTCTGCTTTTTTTTTTTTTTTTTTTTTTTTGTAGTACTAGGGATTGAATCCAGGGGCATTCTATCTTTGTCCCCAGCCCTATTTTATTCCTTTATTTATTTATTTTTATTTTTTTGTGTTACTGGGGATTGAACCCAGAGGCATTCTACCTCTAAGCTCCACCTCTAGCCCAATTTTTTATTCTTTATTTTGAAACAAGGTCTCACTGAGTTGCAGAGGGCCTCACTAAGTAGCTGAGGCTGGCCGCAAACCTGTGATCCTCCTGTCTCAGCCTCCCAAGTACTGGGATTACAAGCGTGCGCCACCATGCTCAGCTATTCCTTTATTTTGAAAAAGGGTCTCACTAAGTTGCAAATGGCCTCACTAAGTTGCTAAGGCTGTCTTTAAATCTTCGATCCTCCTGTCTCAGCCTCCCAAGTTCCTACTTTCTTATTTATGTCTTTCTGGATTTTCTGTCTAGGGGCCAGCACATGTGGCCCATGAGTCGAATACAACCCAAGGCTTGTTTCTGTACAGCCTTTGAACAATGGCTTTTACATGTTGTGAAAATAAACAACAGAATAATATGCTATAACAAGCACATGATCTACAGAATTTATATTATTTAATAGGTTTTGGACATAGGAAACACTTTGCCAACCCTTGTTTTGGAAAAAATTATCATCAGCATATATTACTGCTATAATAATAAAAAAATAGCAACATTCATTCTTTCTGGAAGATAATCAATTTCCCCTTAGCAAGAAAAGCCATCAGAATAATTTCTTTCTATCAGTAACATACCTGTGGCTGGCACAGGCCTGTAATCCCAGTACTTGGGAGGCTGAGACAGGAGGATTGCAGGTTCGAAGTCGGCCTCAGCAACTTAGCGAGACCCTATTTCAAAATAAATAAAATAGGACTGTGGATATAGCTCAGGGGTAGAACGCCCCTGGGTTCAATCCCCAGCACCACAAAAACAAACAAACAAGAAACAAGAACACGTCTGTGGGTTGGCCACTATGCTAGACTCCCTTCTTCCTGCCTTCCCTCCCCAGGGGTCCCTGTGGCGATGGCCAGCGCATGGGCAGCCTCTATGGGCCAGGAAGGATGGGGCAAGGCAGGTGGCTGCTGCAATCATGCAGGCCCCTCCTCCCTCTCAAACTCTGTCACACCAGTGGAGGGGATTGGGAAATGATTATGTGGGGCTGGGGCGGGAAGCTGGGGGACACCCCTTCCTTCCTCTTAGTCACTGGCTCTAACTTTCAGTACATCTTTCAGGCATTAGTCATCCTGACTGATAATCCGGAGATAATCCTGACTTTCCTAGCACCCAGGACAACTGAGGCAGGGAGCCAGGTCGGCAGGGAGGCACTGACCCAGGCTGCCTACCTGCTGCCCGTCCCGGGTGCTGGGACTTAGGAAATGAACCTCAAGAGCAGGCCAGTCCTAGCTGCGCTGTGCCCTTGCTCCCTGGGTTCCTGAACTGGGGTTTTGACAAAACGAATGGTTTAATCCTAACTCTCACAGTGTGATCTTGGACAAGTCACCTCACTTCTTTGAACCTCAGTTTCCCTGTCTTAAAACGGGGACAGTAAAATTAGTCTCCGTATATACATGAGGGCTGGATGCACATATAATCCCCATTAACAGTAGGTTTGCAATAAACATTTGTCGCCTCCTTTCTGGGCATATAAGGAAACTTGGGGAAGCCGGGCTCTGCCCTTCAGGGTTGCTGATGTAGCTGGGGCAAAGCAACGCCCTAGAGACAATTAGAGCGGCATAACATTGCAAGACTTCGCCCAGCCCTTGGAGACAGTCTACACCCCACACCTCCGAGGCTCCCGGAGCTAGTTAGTAACTAGGCGCTGGTCAGATGGGTCTTCTGGACAATTCCTCAGCCACGCCAGGTCCCACTGCAGAGCCTCTGCTTGGGTGTCACCCAGAACCCTGACCTTCTTTCTACCTTCCTTTGTCCCCACGCCATTGAGATTCGAATCAGCACCCAGGAGATGGTCACCCTAGCCATCCCCAGAGTTTAGGAGAGAGACGCCCAGTTCAATTTTTGCAACTCTAATTATTCCAACCAAGAAATTCTCTAGGCAAGATCGAATTTGATTCACTAGTTAAAAAAGAAATGACAGCCACCTGGCACTTTGGTGGGAAGGCAGAGGAGGGAGATGGAGTCGGGAAGCAGAGCCAACAGCCCAGCGTCCCCGGGGTCGGCTCCCAGGAGGCTGGCCCCCTCTGGAACCTCACTTCCCAGGAAGCCTCGCCCTCCCGGAGGGGTGGATGGCTCCCCGCTCAGTGTACCCACAGAAGTTGGAGCTCCAAGGGAGCTCCGCCACATTGCTGTGCAGTGACTGGGTCATATGGATTTAAAGAAAAACGGGGGCTTAGCAAGCGGTGGTAGAGCAGAGAACTCCGGGAGTGGGCCGGGTGCTCTGACCTACATTCACGTCTGGGTTGACATCGGTGAGCTACAAACTGCCAACCATCTAGGCAAGATTGGCCTGGAAGAAGAGCTACCATGGAGAGAGTGCTAGGCCAGTCCACAGTGACCCAGTAATTGTGCTATGATTATTTGTGTACAAACCTTTGTGTAGACGTATGTCTTTAATTTGCTTAGGTAGATATAGTTGAAGCACTCTTTCTCCCCCAAATCCAAAATCCAAAAAGTTCCAAAATTTGAAACGTTTAGAGTGCTACATGATGCCACAAGTAGAAAATTCTACAACTGATCTCATGTGACAGCTCACAGTCAAAACGCAGGTTATGGGTGTAAAGTGTATATCAAAGGTAAATGAATTGTGTGGTTAGACCTGGGTCGCATCCCCAAGATACCTCATTATGTATATGGGAATATTCCAAAATTAAAAAAAAATTCCAATAATAACTTCCAGGCCGGGCATGGTGGTGCACGCTTGTAATCCCAGCATTCGGGAGGCTGAGACCGGAGGATCCGGGTTCGCGGCCAGCCTCAGCTACCTAGTGAAGCCCTCCGAAACTTAGTGAGACTCGGTTTCAAAATAAAGAATAAAAATAGGACTGCGGGTGTAGCTCGGAGGTAGAATGCCCCTGAGTTCAATCCCCAGTACCGGAAAAAAAAATAATAATAATAACTTCCAGTCCTGAGCATTTCAGATAAGGGACACTCAACTTGTATTTAAGACTAGAATGAATGGATCAGAACAGAAAGTGTAAATTTTTACAAAGCCTGCCAAAGCTGGGCGTGGTGGCACATGCTTGCAATCCCAGTACTTGGGAGGCTGAAACAGGAGGATCATAGGTTTCTTGTCAGCCTCAGCAAGTAGTGAGACTCTCATCAACCTAAGGAGACCCTATTTCAAAATTAAAAAAAAAAATAGGGCTAGGGGTATAGCTCAGAGGTAGAATGCCCCCTGGGTTCAATCCTCAGCACCACACACACACACACACACACACACACACACAGCCTGCCAAGCTGTCTTCCTAAGTGGTGGTACCTTCTTGAATGGCCACCATCAATGGCCTGGGTACCAGCATCTCTACATTCTCACCATCTTTTCTTAGTTTGGCTTTGGTTTTTGTCCCAGCTGTTCTAACAAGCTGGCAGTGGCACTTGTAATGGTTAGCAAAGGCGACGGCAGAGTCCTGCCTCGTTCCTGATTGTGGGTGGGAAGTGGTCAGTCTTTCGCCAGTAAGTGGGTTCAATCTGGGGTTTTTCACATCAGGTTGAGGATGTTTCCTTCTATTCCTACTTTGCTGTGAGTTTTTATTGTGAAGGGAGGAGACTTTTGTCAAATGATTTCTCTGGTAAGATGAGTATATGATTTCCCCTTTGTCCAGCAGCATGGTGTAATACATGAACTGACAGTTGAATGTTACCCCAACTTGCACTGAGGGGATGAACCGTGCTTGGCTGTGAGGTATTATCCTGTGTATATATTTGCTGGGTTTGATTCACTAATATTTGTCAAAGGTTTTTGTTACCATGTCCATAAGGGATAATGATTCCTGGTTTTCTTTTCTTTCCTTCCTTCCTTCCTTCCTTCCTCCCTCTCTACCTCCCTCCCCCCTTCCTCTTTCTCTCTCTTTTTTTTTTTTTTTGTGGAATTGGGGATTAAACCTAGGGCCATTCAACCTTCAAGTTACACTCCTAGCCTTACTTTATTTTTTATTTTGAAACAAGGTCTCACTAAGTTGTGGAGGGCCTTGCTAGGTTGCTAGGTTGCTGTGATCCTCCTGTCTCAGCTTCCCTAGTACTGGAATTACAGGTGTGCACTATCACACATGATACTGGCTTTCTTTTTGTGATTTTTTTGGGGGGGTCTGACTTTGGTTAATGCTTTTGGTAAATTCTCCTGAATTGGTAAGCACTTCTTTCTCCTGTATTTTCTAAATTTCTTCAGATCTGCTACTATTTCCACCTTAAATACTGGCTAGGATTCACCAATGAAGCCATCTGGCCTGGCCTTTTCCTTGGGGAAAAGTTTTTAATTGCCAATTAAATTAATTTACTTGCCATAGATACATTTAGATCTTCTACTCCTTGAGTCAGTTTTAGTATCTTTTATATTTTGTTGGCATAAACTTGTTCATAATATTCTGTTGTCTTTTTTTCTTATTTATATTTATTACTGAGGCATAATTAACATACAATATTATACATATATTTAAATGGTGTAATTTTACATGATTTTATAGTTTTCACACACACACACACACACACACACACACACACACACACACACCTGTGTACCTATCACCATAGAGGGTGAACAGATCCATCACCCCCAAAATTTCCTTGTGTCCATTTGTATATTCCGTTCTAGCCTCTCTCTCTTCTCTTCTCTTCTCTTCTCTTCTCTTCTCTTCTCTTCTCTTCTCTTCTCTTCTCCTCTCCTCTCCTCTCCTCTCCCTCTCCCTCTCTCCTCCCTCCCTCCCTCCTTACATTTTGATTTGGGTCTTTTAAATTTATTTGCTTACTAAGCCGGGCGTGGTGGTGCACGTTTGTAATCCCAGCATTCGGGAGGCTGAGACCGGAGGATCCGGGTTCGAGGCCAGCCTCAGCTACCTAGTAAGGCACTCCACAACTTAGTGAGACCTGGTTTCAAAATAAAGAATAAAAAATAGGGCTAGGGGTATAGCTCAGAGGTAGAATGCCCCTGTGTTCAATCACCAGTACCGCAAAAAAAAAAAAAAAAAAAAAAAAAAAAAAATTATTTGCTTACTTATTTTGCAAGACTGGGAATTGAACCTCTCTTCTTCTCTAGGCAGCTCTCTCCTCTTCAGTACTCTAGCCAATTTAGTCTCTATGTTAGTCAGCTCTCTGTTACTGTAACAAACACCTGAGATGGTCAGTTTATAAAGAGAAAAGGTACGTTTGGCTCACAGTATTGGAGGTTCTAGCCCACCATGCGGTGGATGCCTTTAGGCCTCTGGTGGTGAGCAGCACATCACAGTGGGAGCAGGTGTGAAGCAAAACCTGCCCACCTGGCTGGGAAGTAAGAAAGGAAGAGCAAAGGTGTGGTGTTCACAGTCTCTTCCCAGGGCACAGTCCCAAAGACGTCACTTCTTCCCTCTAGGTTCCACCTCATAAAGGTTCCACCGGCTCCCGATATTGCCATGCTGGGGACCAAGCCTACAACACAGGATCCTTTGAGAACATTCCAGATCCAAACTCTGGCCATCTCCTGCAACTCAGGAGTCTCAGGGTCTCCTGGGCCCACCTGGGTTCCCCCTCCCTGTGCTACAGCCCATAAACTCATCTGAGGCTGGAGTAAGTGCAGAACTCACTCACTTGTCCCCATCTTTCAAGGACCATGGATCTTTGTTGCCTGTAAATCAATGTCTGGAAGCAGTTGCTTCATAGACTGTGTCTGCATCCTCAGTTGTTTCAAGTGGGAACATAAATCTGGCCCCTGTTATTTCACTGGAGTTGGTAGTCAAAGTTGTCCTGAGCATCTTTTTTTATGTCTGTAGGGTCTGTAGTGATGCCCCCTCTCACTCAGACTGGTCTTCTTTTTTTCTTGATCAATCCAGCTAAAGGTTTATCAATTTTATTGGCCTTTACAAAAAATGAGCTTTTAATTTCATTGATTTTCTCAATTACTTGTATTCTATTTTATTAATTTAGGTTCTTCTTCTTACTTCCTTTCTTATACTTACTTCAGGCTTAAATTGCTCTCCTTTTTCTAACTTCCTAAGGTAGAAGCTTAGATTATTTTCATTCCTTTCTTTTTTTTCCCCCTAGTATTAGCGTGTGTGTGTGTGTGTGTGTGTGTGTGTGTTACTGGGGACTGAACTCAGGGGCATTCTACCTCAGAGCTACTCCCCTAGCCCTGTTTTATTTCTATTTTGAAACAAGGTCTCACTAGGTTGACGAGAGTCTCACTACTTGCTGAGACTATCCTCAAACCTGCAATCCTCCTGTCTCAGCCTCCCAAGTACTGGGATTACAGGTGTGAGCCACCATGTCCAGCTCAGTATTAGTATTTAAAGACATAAAGTTTCCTTGTGGCACTGCTGTAAATAATCCTGGACATTTCTATGTGTTGTTAGGTGAGGATATTTTTCTAAATTCTCTTGTGGTTTCTTCTTTTGTTCATGATTTATTTAGAAGTGTATTGTTTAATTTCCACATATTCGCTTGGCACAGTGGCACATGCCTGTAATCCCAGTACTTGGGAGGCTAAGACAGGAGGATCACAGGTTTAAGGCCAGCCCCAGCAACTTAGTGAGGCCCTGTCTCAACAACAACAATAACAACAAAAAAAAGCTTGAGGTGTAGCTCAGAGGTAGAAAGCCCCTGGGTTCAATCCCCAGTACCACCCCCTAAGAAAAATTCCACATATTAAGGAGGTTTCCCCATATCTTTTTTGCTATTAATTTCTAATTTAATTATTTTGTGTTTAAAGAAGATACTCTATGTGCTTTTGATCTTTTCAAATATTTTGAAACTTATTTTTTGGTTCAATATATGACCTATCCTGGTTAAGGTCCCATGTGCACTTTTAAAGAATTATATTCTGCTTCTGTTGCATAGAGTTTTATAAAAATATATTATATCAAGTTTCATATTGTGCAAGTGTTCTCTATCCTTGACTTTCTGACTACTTTTTTCTATCAGTTGCTAAGAGGGACTATTAAAATCTCCATGTATTTGGGGATATTGTTATCACATGCATGTACATTTATAATTATTTTATCTTTGTGCCAGATCGACTCTTTTGTCATTATGTAATATGTTTTCTTTAGCTTTTACTGTAATGCAGATCTGTCAGCAACACATTTTCTTAGGTTTTTTTTTTTTTTTTTTTTTTTTTGTGGTACTGGGGATTGAACTCAGGGGCATTCTACCTCCGAGCTATACCCCCAGCCCTATTTTTTATTCTTTATTTCGAAACCGGTCTCACTAAGTTGCGGAGGGCCTCACTAGGTAACTGAGGCTGGCCTCGAACCCAGATCCTCCGGCCTCAGCCTCCCAAATGCTGGGATTACAAGCGTGTGCCACCACGCCCAGCTTCATTTTCTTAGTTTTTATGATCTGTAAATGTCTTTATTTCAGAGGAGAGGTTGCTGCATAGAGACTTGTTTCTTGACAAGATTTTTCTTCCAGCATGGTGAACGTATCTCTTTGGTGTTTTCTGGCCGCCATTGTTTCTGGTGAAAACTCAGCTGATTCCCTTATCCTTGTTCTTCTATGCGTGATGCATCATTTTTCGGTTGCTGCTCTCAAATCTTTTCCTTTGCCTTTCAGCAGTTTGACTATAATATATCTAAGTATGATTCTCTTTGTGTTTAGCCTGCTTGTTGAGCTTCTTGGATCTGTTAGTCAATGTTTTTCACCAACTTTGGGAATATTTGGCCATTGTGCGTCAAACTTGTTTTTCCACCGCTCCTGCTCCCTTTTCTTTCCTTCTGGAGCCACAGAACCACAATTATGTATATGTTAGAATTCTTGATATTTCCCTTCAGATTTCTAAGACTTTTTTTTTTTTTTTTTTTTTTTTTTTTTGCAGTACTGGGGATTGAACCCAGGGCCATTCTACCTCCGAGCTACACTCCAAGCCCTATTTTTATTCTTTATTTTTGAAACAGTGTCTTAGAGGGCCTCACTAAATAGCTGAGGGTGGCCGAAAACCTGCAATCCTCCTGTCTCAGTCTCCCAAGTACTGGGATTACAAGTGGGCGCCACCATGCCGAACCCTGTGCTATACCTCCAGCCCCGTTCTGATTTTAATTGTAGGAGAGAAAAAAATTAAAAACCATTTTGTTATATTCTCTCTATTTTACAAAGGAAGAATAGAAGGCTCCAAAAGGAAAATGATTGTGGATGGTTATGTGTGCTCACGGTGGCTGGGCTGGAATCCCGGCTCTGCCTCTAGTCAGCTAGCTAGGTTGAGGCAACCAGATTAACCATCCTTCAGCAGTGGAGCACCAGTCCTTGACCTATGGACTCAGAGTCAGCACAACAAGGACCTCAGATTTCTCCCTTTCCTTCTTCCTGAAACTGGAAACAAGGCCTTTTTTTTTTTTTTTGTACTGGGGATTGAACCCAGGGCCACACTACCTCTGAGCTACACCCTCAGCCCTATTTTATTTTGAAACAGAGTCTTACTAAGTTGCTGTGGGTCTCATTAAGTTGCAGAGTCTGACAAAGAATCTGCAATCCTCCTGTCTTAGCCTCCCAAGTAATGGGATTCCAGGCCTACGCCATTGCACCTGGCTCCCAGGTTATTCCCTCCTTCCTTCCTTCCTTCCTTCCTTCCTTCCTTCCTTCCTTCCTTCTCCTCCCCCTCCTCCTCCTCCTCCTTCTCTTCTTCTTTTTGCACTGGGGATAGAATTCAGGGGCCTTATACCTAACTACAACACCAGACCTATTTTATTTTTTATTTGGAAATAGAGTCTCACTAAGTTGCTGTGAGCCTCACTAAGTTGTTGAGGCTGGCTTTGAACCTGCCATCCTCCTATCTCAGCCTCCCAAGTACTGGGATTACAAGCATGTGCCACCACGCCTGGCTCCCAGGCTCTGTCTTAATGTAACTTTCTGTTAATGTGATCAGAAGCCTGAGATACTTTCTAATTCCATAGCCTTGCTTGAAGAGAAGGAAAAAAGGAAACATTTCTCTTCCTTGTATCTATCTAATCACAACTCGTATTACTTTAATAAGTAATATTTCTACTAATTATAATGTGATATTATTCGTTTTAATTGTTGGCCAGGCACTGTGCTGAGCACTTTATGAAGGTGAACTCATTTAATACCTTCTAGCTGAGCAAGTGAAAAATTAGCTTGGACTGAGAAAGTACCACCTGGTGCCTGGTAAAAGTATCACTGGTCAGCCTGAAGTGACAGACCTGGGGGAAGCCACCTGCAAAGTTACCAGGGAGCTGTACTCCTCCCAAGGACTCACTGCAGCCACAAAATGTCACGGCGACTGCTTGCTCCAGGCACGATTGCTTTCTTACTGAGAAACTTTGTCCTCACAGGGAAGCCAGGGGACCAGAGGCTCTGCTGTTGGAAATCCTGTCATCAGTGGGAGTTGGCGAGGGGTTGAATGCAAGAATGAGACCTCTGGATCCTCCTAGATCCCGGTGGCTCAGGCAGAAAAGTGGCCCCAATGTCAGCCCCACTGCAGAGCTTCAGAACAGGGCTTTCGGAACATAACATTCTGCACTTGTCTCTCTACTTTCCAAGCAAACAGGGCTTTGGATCCACTTTGTAGTCTAGATGATGTTGATCCCTTTATGCACAGCTCTGCTTTGAGCCTCTCAAAAGATTGCTTCAAGCCGGATGTGATGGCTCACGCCTGTAATCCCTGTACTTGGGAGGCTGAAACAGAAGGATCGCAGGTTTGAGGCCAGCCTCAGCAGTTTAGTGACGCTCTCAGCAATTTAGTGAGACTCTTTCAAAATAAAAAATAGAATATGGCTGGGGGTGAAGCTCAGCAGTAGAATGTCCTTAGGTTCAATTAAAAAAAAAAAAAAAGACTTGCTTTATTTAACTTTGACCGAAATTCCACCCTTCTTCAAAATTCTAGAACAACACTATCTTTTCCTTTGTTTGTCTGGTATGTCTTTCCCTCATTGCAACAGGACAACAAAGGTGGCGTTGTCGGACCAGGACTCGTTCTAGGGGAACGAGCCCCTGGACTGGGCGAGGATGGAACTCAACTTCAAGGCTGCCCTCAGGAGGCCTGGGCTACAGGTGCCCCTCATCTGGGCCTCTCAAGCTCGGCTTTGTATCGGAAGCACCTGGAGAGCCTGGTGGAGCACAGACCTCGCCTCCCAGGGTTCTGACTCAGTGGGCCTATAGTGGACTTGCATTCTAGCACCTTCTCGGGCCACACTGATGCTCCTGGTTCCAGGGAGCACACTGTGGGAGCACCACTTTCACTAACCTTCCAGTCTAGGGGAGAGACAGACTAGCAGGCAAGTAAGTACAACACAAGCTCTTTGCACAGATGGGGAAAATCACAAATTCAGAGTCTCAGTATAAACATGTAAAAGGTTTTAGTTTGTTTTCTGGTAATAGGGATTGAAACCAGGGACATTTTACCTCGAAGCTACACCTTTGGTCCTGTTTTTTTTTTTTTTTTTTTCTTTCCATAGCATCAGGGATTGAACCCAGGGCCTTGTGCATGCTAGTCAAACAATCTACTGCTGAGCTACACCCACAGCCTTGCATTTTTTATTTTGAAGCAGAGTCTCACTAAGTTGCTGTGGATCTCACTAAGTTGCTGAGACTGGCCTGGAACCTGTGATCCTCCTGTCTCAGCCTTCCAAGTACTGGGATTGCAGACATGCAGCACTATGTCTAGATGAATATGTAATTTTGTGGTTTTGCCCTCACTGAGTATTTTTTTTTTTGCCAGTGTGTGTGTGTGTGTGTGTGTGTGTGTGTGTGTGTGTGTGTGTGTGTTTATGGGACCCAGGGCCTTGTGCATTTGTGCATGCTGGGCAAGTGCTTCACCACTGAGCTATATCTCAGCCCTTATTGTCAATGTTTTACCGTATCTTTATTAGAAAGCCATCCAAACCAGAAGTATTAAGTGTGTCTATGCTCAATTTTGTTTATCTGTTCTACTGTTGGATTTCCTTTCCTTATTATTAGTAATATGAACGACTCTCTGTGAAGACCCTTGTATTGGAGCTATTTGTTGAAACTACATATGTCGTTTTTAGGAAAGAAGCCTAAAGTGGGGTGATGAGTAGGTCAAGGGCATGAACTTTCACAAGTCTGATAGCTGTTGTCAAGTTGTTTTTCATCTTGAAAGAAAATAGTTGCTGCTGAAAGCTTCCGGATAGTGACATCTGTGGTCTAGGGGCATTCTACCTCCAAGCTACACCCCCAGACCTATTTTTTTAATTCTTTATTTTGAAACAGGGTCTCACTAAGTAGTGGAGGGCCTCACTAAGTAGCAGAGGCTGGTGGTGAACCTTTACCCTCCTGTCTCAGCCTCCCAAGTACTGGGATTACAAGCGTGAGCCACCACACCTGGCTTTTATTCTTTATTTTGAATCAGGTTCTCACTAAGTTGCAGAGGACCTCATAAATTGCTGAGGCTGGCTGCGAACCTGCAATCCTCCTGTCTCAGCCTCCCAAGGACTGGGATTACAAGTGTGTGCCACCATGCCTGGCTTCATCTGTGGCCTTTTGGTGGAGCTCAAAGATCCTGAGCACCAGGCCAGGACAATGGGCCCCACCCACAGGCTCAGGGCACCTTAACTGTCCATCACTGCTTTTCATTGCGTCTCCCTGTGACCAGATTCAGATGGACACTGGAGTGTCTGTGCATCTGTCTACCTTTGCTTCCTTGCTTGGAGAGCCATCTTGGGCAGGTGTCTGTAGTCCAACAACAGCCATATTTTCACTTCCTTGAGCCTGTTCCTTATGGTGTGTGAATTGTTTTATGGGTTTCCAATGGAGTGCAAGGTCATTGTTTCCTGGTGGCCTTTATTTATTTAACCTGAGCCTTGGTTGAAGTCTGAATCAACTGAGGCAGGTGGCGGCTACACAGTGGGAAGTGGCTACCTGTGCGGGACCTCTGTTTAAGAGTCAATCGCTTTCAGAGGGAGCAGGGGAGCAGCGACATCCACACCGCCACCAAGGGCCACTCGGGCTTGCCTGTGTGAGGAGCACCCACCTCGGGCCTCACCCGTGCGTCCCTGCCCTGGCTCCCGAGGACTCGTGCCCATCACACCTGAGAAACTGTCCCAGAGTCCTCCGGCCCTCGTTAACCTGCCCATCCCTGGGAGCTGTGCTGAGGCCGAGCTCATACAGATCTGATCTCACTCAACACTCAGACCTGAAGCAGCTGGCCCCATTTCACAGCCAAGAAAACTGAGGCTCTGAGCAAGAGGAGGCATTCCCAAATGAGAGCGCAGCACAGGTCGCCGTCTCTGGAGGCCAGCTGCCGGCCCCATGTCAGTCCCCAGGGTTGGCCAAGGGTCCTGTGCCAGGCTGGGTCCTTTTCCTACCGCTGGCGGCTTACACTGCATTTGGAGCCCTGGTATGTGAAACCCTTGATCGTCTTGAGTAATTACCATCTAGTACTTCAGCTGCCTCTCAGAGCTGGCCACAGAGCAGCTGCTCAGAGATGCTTGGGGGCTTCCCTTTTTCTCCTTGCCCATTCCTTCCTTCCTCCATCCCTTCATGCCCAGAAGGAGTGATTTGGCTATGCTGTTGTGAGAAACTAAGAGAAAACATTTTTATTTCTCTCTTTATAGTTCAATTGGGGGGGTATTATTGGGGATTGAACTCTAGGGCATTCTATCTCTGAGCTGCACCCCCAGCCTTATTTTTTAAAATTTTTATTTGGAAACAGGGTCTTACTAAGTTCTGGAGGGTCTCACTAAGTTGCTGAGGCTGACCTTGAACCTGTGATTCTCCTGTCTCAGCCTCCCAAGTACTAGGATTACAGGCATGTGCCACCATGCCCAACTGCAGTTCAATTTCTTTTAAAATAGAGAGAGACCTGAGTTATCTAAATCACCTTTCCCCGAACCTACTATGCTCTTAAAGCACTAAAAGGTCTAGGTAGATTAGTATTTAATATTCATGAAAGTTGACGTAGCAACTTAAGCTGCAGCACGATACACCAGGAGTTCCCTGTAACAAGCACGACGCATCCTTCTTCCCTTCCTTTTTCCTTTCATTGGGTATTTTCTATGAAAATGTAGTCTCCTGTGCCCAGTGCCAGGCTGGGCATACAACAGAAGCCAGACAGCCTCTGCGTGTTCCGTGCTGGACACTGGGTCTGCATGACTAAGAGTCAAGGACTGTCCAGGCCACGTCCGTGGGGGCTTTGCTCAGGCTCCTCTCTGCCTGGGCGACACTATCTTTCCATTTCCCTCTCGGTCATGACTCTTTTGGGATATCTGCCCTGTCCCTCCCCTGCCCACCCAGGACTGACCCAGACCCCCGCTACAGACCGTCCTAGCTCCTTACAACACAGCACCAACCACAGCGGTGTTTGCTTTCCATTCAGGAGAATGGCTCCAGTCTGTCTTCTGCACTGGAATGTGTGACTCCCAACAGCAGGGGTGAGTGTATTTTGAACCAGTGTACATGTTATGAATATGTGTGTATGTACATGTGCGTGCATGTTGTATGTATAGGTATGCATTTATGTGCATGTGTGGATGTGTGGATGGTGTGTAAATGTGTATATATGTTGAACCAGTGTATATGGATGTGTGTATGTACATGCACGTGCATGTTGTATATGTGTGTTCACGCATATATGCACCTGTGAACATGTGTGTACACGTGCTCACATGTGTAGCCAATGTATATGAATGTGTCTATGTACATGTGTGTATGTTGTATATGTGTGTGAGTGCATACATACATGTGCACCAGTGAACACGTGTATACACCATATGCATGATATATGCATATGTGTTCACATATACGCACATGTGAACACGTGTACATGTGCTCACATGTAGCCAATACATACGAGTACTTGCACGTATACATGTGTGTGTTGTAAATATGTGCTAATGCATACATATATGTGCACCTGTGAACATGCATGTAGAGCGTGCACATGTTGTATGCATATGTATGTACACATTTATATATGCATGTTGTATGTATATGCATGCCTGTGTGAATGTGTGTATGAGTGTGTACACGTGTATATATGTGGAGCCAGTGTATATGAATATGTGTGCACATGTGTATGTTCACATGTATGAAGTTGTCTCCTCGCCATAATTTCTATTGCACCAGCAAGGTGCTTGATGCGTACCTGACAGTAAACGTTTGTTGATTGAATGAGAGTGTGTTTCTTCGGAAGCCTTTTGCTGGCAGTGACTTCATTTTACAAACAGAGAAACCAAGGCCCAGGGACATGACTCGCAGGGGTCGAGGCTCGGCCACGCGCTGGGGCAGAGCCGGGGTTTGAATCCGGCCTCTGACTCGGCCGGTGACCTCGGCTGCTCCGGGCTGCCAGCTCCCTCGAGGCTTGGCAGGTTAAACAGAAGCAAGTTACGCAAGGCAGAGTGCTCACCAGCGATGACTTCACCTCCGCAGCAGTGAAAAGCTTTGCTGAAAAGGGCTGAAAAGAAAATGCCTCCGCGGTGAGCGAGAGGGGCCGGTGTGGCTGACTCACCGAGAAGTTTTCACTTTATATGGACTTTAATGAGGTCCTCTGGACGTGCCTTCTGCCCTGTGTCCAGGTCTGGGATGTTGTAAGTGGGGTGAGCCCAGGCCAGAGGGCTCACAGCCCCAGGGACGCTGGCTCTGCCAGCTGCAGGCAGGGGGCTCCCTGCCCCTCCGGGAACCCCACCCCCATGCAGCGCCCGTCTCTGTGCCGTCACCAGCCCACATGCAGGGTCTGGCTGCTGCCCGCTGCTCTGCACGCCGGTGCCTGCAGCCCTCTAACGGGCCAGGTGCCGGCGAGCGTGTCTTCCGAACCCCAGCTCCACTCACCAGTCCCTGCCATTCATCCGTTCTCTCACCACCCTTCTCCCCTTCTCTCCTGCTCTGTGGTCTGTCTTTGAAGTCTCTGGGGGGGGCTTGGCCACAGTGGCCAGTGCCCTCTGCAGGAATGTGGGCATCAAAGCCAGGAGGCTGTTTTCAGAAGCCCCTGACTCCCTGACCCGTCAGAAGCAGAGGTTCCTCTGTGGGCAGCACTGCCTGCGGCTGCCTGCTCTTCCAGGGGCCACCTGCCCTCGGGGCACATGCACCAGGGCCCAGGCCCCTTCTCCTTCTCCCGCTTCTTCCACCCTCCGCTCCGAGCAGTTCTTACAAATCCATTGATGCCTGTGGGTCTCCCACTCGGGCCTGCCAACCTGTCAGACAGTCCTGGGCTGTGTTTGGATTTCTGGTAGTGAGAACTGTGGGGACCCCAGCCATGTACCCCTACTGCTACTCACAACCACCTGGGGAGGCAAAATTCTTACACACTCATTTCCGAGATGGAGAAACTGAGGCTCAGAGAGGTGGAGAAACCTGCAGAGGTCTCACAGCTGGAAGGGACGGGGACTGCAGGGGATCGGTGACACTGATCTCACTTTCCTGCCTCTGTGATGCATCTGCCTGGGACCCCACAGAGCTTCTCATGGTGTGTGTGTGTGTGGTCCTGCAAGGAGAGGCTCTGGAGTGCAGGAAGGGGCCTGAGGCATTCCAGGAATCCTTGGTGCCTGCCTGCAAGGGATGGGAAGGGTTGGGGTGACATCACACAAAGCTGTCCCCTGTTGAAACTGGGTAATGATTAAGCTGAAGGTGAGGAGGGAAGGAAGAGCCACCCAGGCCACAGCCCCCTCAGGTGGTCAGAGGTCTGTGTCAGTAAGCAGCGACCCAGTGGCCCCCGCAAGACGCCGCTGCTGTGCACGTGTGTGGAGCTCCGCACCACCAGGCGGCTCTTCCTGCTCCTTCCCAGCTGGGGGCAAGTTCCCTCCCTCCCTCCCTTCCTTTCTTCCTTCCTGTATCAGGGAGGCTGAGACAGGAGGATCGCAGATTTGAGGCCAGCTCCAGCAACTTAGCTAGGCCCTCTAGTGAGACCCTGTTTCCAAATAAAGAATAAAAAATAGGGCTAGGGGTGTAGCTCAGAGGTAGAATGCCCCTGAGTTCAATCCCCACTACCACAAAACAAAACAAAACAAAACAAAAAATAGGGCTGGGGGTGTAGCTTAGAGGTAGAATGCCCCTGGGTTCCATGCCCAGCACAGGTACACCAAAAGGAATAATATACTTACTTGTTTGGTCAATAAATACATCAGTGCCAGGGTGGGGGCCAGCCCCTGCCCTCTCAGAGCCCCAGTCAGGGGGAGCCCACCATGAGATCTGTGGTCACTTCAGCGCAGCCCGCCCTGGTTCCAAGACAATGTCCTTACCTGTCTGGGCTCAGGGGAGGCGGCCGAGGGTGGGGGCCTCATGTGGTGTCCCAGGTCAAGGTGTTGGCTGGGTGCAGGAAAGCGTGGGGTGGGAAGTGAGAGCCACACAGACACGCACTGGGGACAGCGCCTATCTCTGTGCCGCTGTTTAATCGCCTTGTGCAGAGGAAAGAGCCAGGCTTGGGCGGCGGGGAGAGTCGGGGTCACAGCTGCACTACTGACCCTCTGTCACTGAGGTCACTGAGGCTGCGTGACCTTCCAGGGATGTCCCCTCTCGGGGGGGGGGGGGCATTGGTGTCCTCTCCTGCAACATGCAGGTGGTGATTCCTAGTCCAGTGCTCTGGGGTTAAGGGAGGCCACAGCTGCGAGGGTCTGACTCCCAGCTGGTGCTCCATTGCTACAAAGTCCTTCCTAGCAGGGGGAAATCCACGTCCAAGCCCAGCTAGTGTCTCCCAGCTCCCCGAGGCGTTCAAGGTCAGCACACTTCCCCGCCCCCATCAGGCTTCCGGGCCTGGGTCCAGGGAGACTGGTTTGGTCAGAACCCCAGACCTTAAACCCTTGTCACTGCTGCAGGGAAACCAGAGACCTGACTGATAACAGGCCGGGAGGTAAACGGTCTCCTGGGGATAGAGAGGAATCGGAGAATAAAGCCCCGATTGTCCTCTCTGACAGGAAACTGGTGGCCTCCAACTTCCCAGACAGCTCAGCCAAAGCGACCCGGGCTGACCTGGCTCGGAGCTGCCCTCCTGGGGTCCCTCCTCCAGTCCCCTTCCACCCCGCCCCCGTGTGCTTGTTCATCTGTCGGCCCCAAATGGGCAGCACGGTGTGGACACAGGTCCCTGGGGCGGCATGGGCCTCACGCACTGCCAGCGTGCCTGGATGGAGGGGGTCCCTAGACACCACGCTTTCAGACTCAAAGCTGGAGCAGTCCCGAGAAAACGGGGATGAGCCCTGTACTCTGTTTACCGTTCTGAGCTTCAATACAATTCGATCTCCTCCTCCTCCTCCTCCCCCTCTCGTTCTTCTTCTCCTTCTTCACTAGAGATTGAATCCAGAAGCATTCTACTTCCAAGCTACACCTCCAGCCCAATTTTCTTTTATTTGTTTGTTTATTTTTTGAGGTACTGGGGATTGAAACCAAGGGCATTCTACCTTCTGA
Organism: Graphiurus murinus; assembly: GCA_004027655.1. Lineage (NCBI taxonomy): Eukaryota > Metazoa > Chordata > Mammalia > Rodentia > Gliridae > Graphiurus > Graphiurus murinus. The sequence continues at coordinate 51,226 of PVLC010000561.1, read as the reverse complement.
GCTACACCCCCAGCCCTATTTTATTGTTTATTTTGAAACAGGGTCTCACTAAGTTGCAGAGGGCCTCACTAAGTAGCTGAGGCTGGCCGAGAACCTGGATCCTGCTGTCTCAGCCTCCTAAGTACTAGGATTACAAGCGTGCACCACCACACCTGGCTTTATTTTTTTTTTAAATATTGAAATATAGTTTTGCAAAGTTGCTGAGGATCTCATTAAGTTGCTGAGGCTGGCTTCAAACCTGAGATCCTCCTGTCTCACCCTCCCAAATACTGAGATTAAAATCATGGGCCACCACACCTGGCTTTTTTTTTTTCGGAATGTTGAAACAAGTCTCACTAAATTTCTGAAGCTGGCCTCAAACCTGGGATCCTCCTGTCTCAGCCTCCCAAGCACTGGGATTACAGGTGTGCATAACCACACTCTCGGATTCGATTATTCCTTTGAGGCTAGTTAGCATCTGTCGGAGGAGTCGGTGGGGTAATGCAAGGAAGGGTTGGGCACACGCCAAGTCCCCAGTGATGGTTTCTGTGGACTGTTTTTCTGCCTGGAGGAAACCTCAGGCCTTTGACTTTGAGTTTCTCGCCCCCTCTTCCCAGGACCCTTTTTCTGTGTGTGTGTGGTATTCTTTATTTTGAAACAGGGTCTCACTAAGTTGCGGAGTGCCTCACTAGGTAGCTGAGGCTGGCTGGGAACCCAGATCCTCCGGTCTCAGCCTCCCGAATGCTGGGATTACAAGCGTGCGCCACCACGCCTGGCTCCCAGGACCTTTTCAAATCAATGCAGGAGCAGATCTGAGCGTCTGTGTTTGAGGGATCATTTAACCCGTCTGTTGTGCTTTCCCCCAAACGCCTTTTGATGGACAGGGCTCAGCAATGGGCAGAGGCAGGTAGGTAAAGGAGATGGCTTGGAAAGCAGGAGGCCAGGTCACTCCCGACTCTGCCACTAACTGCTGTGTGACCCTGGGCAAGCTGCCTCGCCTTGCTGGGCTTCAGTTTTCTCATCTACAACATGGAAGGTTGGACTGGACAATGTCTAAGGTAACTTCCAATTCTAACACTCAATGATTCCCCCAGTACTGATGCTCAGTAACCCCCTGAGCTGTCCTGGGGAATTACTGGTGACAGAAAGATTTGGTTGGTGCTGGTAAAGAATTGAGGAGGGAGGTGAACTAAGCTTCTGACGCCTCCCTCAGCACCAACTAAACGTTGAAAAATGGCATCCGATGGAAAACGGCCAGGGCATCTCAAAGATGGAGAGGTGGAGCCGGGCTCCGTGACACAAGCCTGTAATCCTAGTACTTGGGAGGCTGAGACAGGAGGATCACAGGTTGAGGCCAGGGTACCATAATTTAGTGAGACCTTGTTTCAAAATAAAAAATAAAATAGGGCTGGGGGTGTAACTTGGAGGTAGAACACCTCAGGTTCAATCCCCAGTAGCAAAACAAACAAAACTCCCAAAACCAGATTGTTGGCTAATACCTGTAGAGCAGCCGCGTTGCTACCCCGTGATGCGGCTACTGGGCATTCATTTAGTAGTTGCTTTGCTTCTCTGTTCATTCATTTATCTGTTCATTCACAGGCTTCTTCATCCCTTGCTTAATTCATTCCCTTGTTCATTCATTCTTTCACTGAGAGAGAGGCATGGTGATTGAAAACACCAGCTCCGAGGCCAGTCCGCCTGGGTTTAAACTCCACCTCTGCCGCTTATTTGCTGTGTGACCTCTGCAAAGACCTTGAGTTCTCTGTGCCTCTGATTTCTCATGTGTAAAAGGCAGACAACCCAAGCGCCTGCCTCAAGGTGTTGCTTTTCATGTCAAATGAGCTAGCATAGGTGAAGTGCATATGACGGCGTGGGGCACTGTGACATGCTTGATGTTATTGTTTGTTTACTCTGTTGCCCTTTGCTAAGAGACGGCTACATGACAGGCACTGGGCTGGGTGGCCACCAGGGATTCAGACCTGAAGGGCAGTCCCCGACCTTGAGGAGGTCACAGAGAACTAAACAGGCAGTTACGAAGTCACGTGGCCAGTGTTTGGCGCAGGTAAACCCAGGGTGCTATGGAGACACAGGGACGGAGCACCCAGCTGGGAAGGCTTCCTGGCAGAGGTGGCATTTGACCTGGGTCTCATTAACCAGGAGGTGAGGGGGTGGGGCAACAGGAACCTCTGGCTGCTTTGTGCCCAAGCTTCGAGAAGGAACCCAGATGTTCCAGGGTTGGCACAGTTTGGTCTGGCTTGCTGGGGGTGGGGAGGGTGGCAGATGGAATTGGGCAAAATCTAGACCATGCTGGCCGTTCAGGACTGCTAAGAGGATCTATCATCAGCTGTGCCCGTGTTTCTGATTGTGAGGAGCATGCTTGAAATAAACCAGAAAATCTCTGTTGAGCTGGGCGTCATGGCACACACCTGTGATCCCAGGACTTGGGAGGCTGAGACAGGAGGATCACAGGTTAGAGGCCAGTCTCAGCAACTTAGTGAGGCCTTCAGCAACTTAATGAGGCTAGGGTTGTAGCTCAGAGGTAGAAGGCCTATAGGTTCGATCCCCAGGACCAAAACAAAGCAAAACAAAATAGAACAAAACAAAAACAGAACACCTCCGTCATATAGAGATCTATTTATAACTAAATTATATACACGCACTACCATACAAATATACCGTGCACATATGGCACAACCAAACAGAAAAATTTGAAACAGAAGATGGAGGGTTTGTCTAGACTGAAATCCTCTGTTTTTTCTCCCTTGAGATGATTCTTCTCATGCATCACCTGCATTGGACCTGGTACCCAAGCCCCACCTTGGAACCCATTGGTCTAAACTGTGGGGTGCTTCAAAGACCTTTGGGGCATCTATATGCTCTGGCATCCTGGTAGTTATTAAAGTGAAGTCACAGTTGTACGTCATTAACATCAAAAGGTGCTAATCTATGAAGTTGTAGGGTGATCTCATCCCCATCCCGATTTGTTCTGGACCTAGTGGTTTCCCAGCAGGCAGGACCTTCAGTGCAAACCCCAGGACAGTCCCAGGAGAACTGGGTCACCCTAGAGGTATGTCTACAACAGTACCAGTTTGAAAAAAAGAAATCAAAATGAATGCTTAGAAAAGGTTGGAAAGCAGCTGGGTGTGATGGCACACACTTGTAATTCTAGTACTTGGGAGGCTGAGACCGGAGGATCCTGGTTTGTGGCCAGCCTCAGCTACTTAGTGAGGACCTCTGCAACTTAGGGAAACCTGTTTCAAAAATAAAGAATAAAGCCGAGCATGCTGGCCACACACTTGTAATCCCAGCATTTGGGAGGCTGAGACAGGAGGATCCAGGTTCGAAGCCAGCCTCAGCTACCTAGTGAGGCACTCCTCAACTTAGTGAGACCCTGTTTCAAAATAAAGAATAAAAAATAGGGCTGGGGGTGTAGCTTGGAGGTAGAGTGTCCCTGAGTTCAATACCCAGTACCACACACAAAAAATAATAAAGAAAGAATAAAAAATAGGGCTTGGGGTGTAACTTGGAGGTAGAATGCCCCTGGGTTCAATCCCCTGTACTGAAAAAGAATAAAAAAAATAAAAATAAAAATAAAAAAGAAAGGGTTGGAAAACTGTTTACCCAAAACGTTAGCAGTTAAATTTGCTTCTTATTAATTAATTTATTTTGGGGTTTGCTTCTGTGTATTAAAATTCTCTAACAAGAAATATCTATTATTGGGTGGCTTTTGTGTGTGTGTGGTGCTGGGGATTGACCCCAGAGGCTTTCTACCTCTGAGCTACACCCCCAGCCCTTTTCACTTTTTATTTTGAAATGGTCTCGCTAAATTGCTGAGGGTCTTGCTAAATTGCCGAGGCTGGCCTCCAACCTGAGATCCTCCTGCCTCAGCCTCCCAAGTGACTGGGATTACAGGCATGTGCCACCACATCCAACTTACTGTGTGACTTTCAAGACATGAAACCCAACCAAGCTGAGACTCCATTAGCAAGCAGAAGGGCAGAGCAGGGACAGAGAGTTAGATGAGGAGGGAGGCGGTGGACTTGGTGGTGGCAGTGGAGGGGCGAGAGAGGACGAGAGACTCCAGGGGTCCGGCTGACCTCTGACCACGGGGACTGGAGGAGAGGGGCAGTGAGGACCGCGGAAGCTCCTGGGTAGTGCCATTAGCTCAGAGGGATCTTTCAAGAGGAACAAGAGTTTGAAAAGGAAAGGAGGGAGCGGTGGCAGGGCTGGGGTGGTGTTGAACACATTGGGGAGCCTTTGGGACGCAGGGCGAGGTACAGAAGTGGGGTTGATCTCGGGAGCTCAGGGAACCGGCTGTCCACGGGTCTACTTCTTCACACAGCCAGCATCGCCAGCACCCCCCTTGGGAAGTCCTACGGACCTTCAGAGCCAGGCTCTGCTGGCCTGGGTGTTCCTCCTGACTCCTGGCCTGGCTGAGAGGGGTTAGGTGTTCAGGCACCACGGTAATCCACTACCGTCGCCCATAAACAGCAAGCATGACTCAGGTGCATTACGTAGAAAGTTCCTCTTTCCTCTCCCTTAGCTACGAGAACGTGTGTGTCCCGTACCTTTCTTTTTCTCCAGAATCAGGACAGTGGCTTCAACCTCTTTAAACGCACAGAGACCTGATTCTTGGCCTGGCCTTGTGTGTGTCTCGGTGGGTATCCCACGTGCCCTTAAAGACACAGCGCTCCCTGTTGCTGGGCGGGGCGCTCTGTGAACATGAGGGAGGCCAAGCCAGGGACAGCATCCAAATCTCCTCTGACCTTGCCGATTCCACCTACCTGCCCTAGTGATTACGCTCGTGTGGAAACTTCCAGCGCCCAGGACGGACTCGTTCCTTTCTCCTGTTAGGTGTGTCACGTTTTGCTTCAAGTATTTCGAAGTTCTACTGTGAGGCACGTATATCTTTAGGAATGATAAGTCCTCTTGATTAATTGATCCCTTTCTTGCTGGTAAATATCCTTATTATCCTCTGATAATGACCCTGGTTCTGACGTCTGCTTTGATATTAATGTAGCTACTCCAAGTTTCTCATGATTAGTGTTTCTCTAGTATATATTTTCCCATTTAACTTCTTTCTGTCTTTTTATTTATTTATTTATTTATTTATTTATTTATTTATTTATTTATTGTAGTATTGGGGATGGAACTCAGGGGCATTCTACCTCTGAGCTACACCCCCAGCCCTAATTTTTATTCTTTATTTTGAAACAGGGTCTCACTAAGTTGCAGAGGGCCTAAGTAGCTGACACTGGCCACGAACCTGGATCCTCCGGTCTCAGTCTCCCAAGTACTGGGGTTACAAGCGTGCGCCACCACAACCGGCTTAACTTCTTTCTGTCTTTACATTTAAAGTGGTTTTCTTATAGACAGCATATAATGGGTTCTTGTTTTTAAGATCCAAACTAAAGCCAGGCGTGGTGACATACACCTATAATCCTGGTATTTGGAAGATTGAGACAGGAGGATCACAGGCTCGAGGCCAGCCTTAGCAACATAGTGAGACTCACAGCAACCTACTGAGACCCTGTTTCAAAACAAAAAATAAAAAGGACTAGGGTGTAACTCAGAGGTATAATGCCCCTGGATCCAATCCCTAGTAACACACACACACACACACACACACACACACACACACACACACACAAGATTCAAACTGACAACCTCTGTCTTTAAATGGGACTGTTTGATGTAATTATTGATATCGTTGGGTTTAAAGCCTCCATCTTGCTATTGGTCTTCTATTTGTCCCATTTCTTCTTCCTCCTCTTCTTCTTCTTCTTCTTCTTCTTCTTCTTCTTCTTCTTCTTCTTCTTCTTCTTCTGTACTGGGGATTGAACCCAGAGGCATTCTACCTCTGAGCTACACCCCCAGCCCTTTTTATTTTTGTTTTGAAACTGGGTCTCACTAGGTTGCTCATCCTCCTGTTTCAGCTCCCAAGTACTGGGATTACAGGTGTGTACCACCACACTCGACTTCTTCTTTGTTCTTTAACTTTTCTCTACCTGTTTCTTCTTATTATTATTATTTTAAAAATTATTCCATTTTATTTTGACTGTCTGAAATTTTTTTTTTCTTGGTTGCTTTCGGGTTAACAACATGCATCTTTAAATGATCAAATAACATTCACATAATCTTATGCCACTTTACATATTTGCTGGTCCGGGTTCAATCAAGGAAACACAACTACCGAGAGTGCTGTACAATATGGGATTTATTATAGGCATTTGACCTTATGTAATCCTGCAGCATTGGCTAAACAGTCTATAACAGGCTTCTGTGCGCATGTGGTGTTGGTACACTGACAGTGCGGGGACGGGAACGGGAGATGGAGTTAAAGTGGGGAGGGATGGAGGAGAGCAGGGACAGTCTGGAACTCATGTGTCATCCCTCACCTCCTCCCCAGTCTGTCTTCAACGACGGGAATGACTTACAGGAGAAGCTGGGGCCTCCTTTCATCATGAAGCGAGACACGCACCTGCCGGGGCAGAGCCACTGAGGGACAGTCCAGAAGGAGCTGGACGAGCTGGGGCCAGCTGCTGCCTCATGACAGAGAGGTGACCCAGCAGCTCAGGGACTGTGTGCATGCCACAAGACACCTAGAGTCCTTGCACTAGCTTTCCAAGTGTGTGTGTGTGTGTGGGGGGGGAGCCTACAGCTACTGTTTCACTCTACCTTCCAAATGTTGAGCAAAATGTCTCTGTGATCCATGTCATTTCCAATTATATGGGGAAATGGTGCACACCTGTAATATCAGTACTTGGGAGTCTGAGATAGGAGGATCACAGGTTTGAGGCTGGCCTCAGTAACTTAGCAAGGCCCCATTTCAAAATACAAAATAAAAAGGACTGGGGTATAACTCAGAGGTAGAATGCCCCTGGGCTCAATCCCTAGTACCAAATAATAATAATAATAATAATAATAATAATAATAATAATAATAATAGAAATAAAAATTATACAAGAAAAAGAATACCAAGAAACATAGTTCCATCTTAACTTAGTTGACACCACACAAATCCAACAGATAACGTAAGAAATCTTACTGAACAACTCTATGACAACAAACTGGAAAATCTAGAAGGAATGACGAAATGTCTGAAAATAACTTACCAAAATTGAACCATGAGAACACAGAAAACTTGAACAGACCAATAGCAAGTAACAAGACTGAATCACTCATAAAAAATCTACGAAGAAGCTGGGCGTGGTGGCGCACGCTTGTAATCCCAGCATTCGGGAGGCTGAGACCGGAAGATCCAGGTTCACGGCCAGCCTCAGCTACCTAGTGAGGCACTCCGCAACTTAGTGAGACTCGGTTTCAAAATAAAGAATAAAAAATAGGGCTGGGGGTATAGCTCAGAGGTAGAATGCCCCTGAGTTCAATCCCCAGTACCGCACAAAAAAAAAAAAAAAAAAAAAATCTACGAAGAGAGCTGGGCATGGAGGTGCACACCTGTAATCCCAGTACTTGGGAGGCTGAGTCAGGAGGATCGCAGGTGTGAGGACAGCCTCAGCTACCTAGCAACACCCTCAGCAACCTAGTGAGACCCTGTTTCAAAATAAAAAATAAAATTGGGCTGGGGGTGTAGCTTGGAGGTAAACTGCCCCTGTGTTCAATCCCCAGTAACACACACACACACACACACACACACACACACACACACACACACAGAATTTTCATTTTTAAAAAGTTGAAAAACAAAGGACCAGCCTTTACATTAACTCAGATATTTGCCATCCTGGCATTCCTTAGTCCTTGGTGTACCTTAAGTTTCCACCCAGTACCATTTTTCTTTCACTTGAAGCGCTTCCTTCCTGGTTCTCCCAGTGCAGGTCTGCTGGTGACAAACTCTGCTTTTGTTTGTCTGCAAAGGTTTTTGTTTCTGCTTCGTTGTTTACAGCACTTGATGCTGAGGTGTTTCCCCAGCGTGTTAGAGAGACCCATTGTCTTCCGGTTTACATAACTTCTGATCTGATGAGAAGTCTCTGGAATCCCATCCTTGTTGCCTATGTGTAACCTGCCCCTTTACTCTGTCTGCTGCATAAATTCTCTGTTGGTGTTGTCGATGGTTTTAGCAATTTCAGCACGATATGCGTTGGTGTGAGGTTTTCACTGTTGATCCTTCTTGGGAATTTGTTGAATTCTTGGATCTAGGCTGAAACCCAGGAAGACTGGGTTTTTATTAATGTCAGCAAGTATCCAGCCAAGGATCTCTTCAGATCCCCCCCTCTCTCTCTCCCCCTCCTCTCTTTTTCTCCTCCCCCCTTGAACTCCAGCTACACGTATGTTAAACCATTTGTTGTCTTAGCACTTCTCTCTCCTCCTAATGACCATCTTTTCCTTTAAACACTTCAACACAGTTATAATGACTGTTTAAACCCCTTTGTGTGATAACTAAGTTGAAGTATTTAAAGGAACTCAGGACTCATAAGCACCACCACCGCTCTTACTCTGGGTCTGGTTCTGTCGACTGATTTCTCCTCTGGTGACGGTCGCGTTGCCTTGCTTCTTAGCACATGGAGTTATTTCTGGTTGGATGCTAGGCGTCGTGGATATTACATCAGTGAATGTTTCCACTTTGTTGTTTTCCTTTAAAGAATGCCTGAGCCCCGCGGGCGAGGTGGCTCACGGTCGTAATCCCAGCATTTGGGAGGCTGAGACTGGAGGATCCTGGTTTGAGGCCAGCCTCAGCTACCTAGTGAGGCACTCTGCAACTTAGTGAGACCCTGTTTCAAAATAAAGAATAAAAAATAGGCCTGGGGGTGTAGCTCGGAGGTAGAATGCCCCTGGGTTCAATCCCCAGTACCGCCAAAAAAGAAAAAAAAAAAAAGAATGTCTGGCTTTGTTCTAACAGGCACGGGGCTACTTGCTAATCAGCTGGATCTAGGTGAAGCCGGGCTATGGGCTTTGCTGTGAGGTCCAGGAATTCTTCCGCTTGTATCTTTCCCATTGATCTTTGCCTGGTCTTATGGAGTCCCACACTATGCATGCGTCACAGCCACAATTTAAGAAGATCCTGTGCAGATTTCTGGAATTTTTTTTTCCTGCACAGCTTCCTCTGTTCTGGGGCTTTGCCACACAACTCCTAGCTGCACTCCTGAACTCCAACCTCCAACTCCTCAGTTCAGCAAGATTCCACTTGAAACATCTGTGGCTGAACCATGGTCTGGAGTGTGACCCAAGGCAGAAAACCATGGCTACTACGGGGTTCCCCACTCTGTTTTTCTTCTTTTAGGGAATCACGTCTTCCCCGTCCTGTTTTGCAAGGTTTGAAAGCATTTCATTTTGTTCATAGTTCTGTGAGGATCCAGTGGGAAGGTAAGCCTAGCCCTTCTTACTCCATCAGAAATCAGGAATTGATATGTAAAAATGCTCCTTATTGGCTCAGTTTGTTTGTTTATATATTTTTGGTACTGGGGATTGAACCCAGGGGCATTCTACCTCCAAGCTACATGCCCAGCCAGCTTCTCTTTTTGTGTGTATATGGTACTGGGGATTGAACCCAGGGACGTTCTACCTCTGAGCCACACCCCCTGCCCTATTTTTTTTTTTGCGATACTGAGGATTGAACTCAGGGGCATTCTACCCTATTTTTTTTTTTTTTATTCTTTATTTTGAAACAGGGTCTCACTAAGTTGTGGAGGGCCTCACTAGGTAGCTGAGGCTGGTCACGAACCCTCATCCTCTGGTTTCAGCCTCCCAAATGCTGGGATTTTTTTTTAAAACAGGATTTCACTAGGTTGCTGAGAGTCTTGCTATGTTGTTGAGGCTGTCTTTCAACCTGAGTTTTTCCTGTCTCAGCCTCCCAAGTACTGAGATTACAAGTGTGCACCACCATGCCCAACTCTTTTGTATTTTTTTTATTTTGAAACATGGTCTCACTAAATTGCTGAGGGTCTCTCTAACTTGCTGAGGCTGGCCTTGAACCTGCCATCTTCTGATCTTAGCTTCCCAAGTACTAGGATAACAGATGTGTGCCACCACGCCCAGCTTAATGGCTCAGTTTACATGCCAACCCTTTCTTGTGAAGCTTTCCTTAACTCATTTCCCATTTAGAAAGAAAAAAGTTTAGCTGGCTGCCACATTCATTTAATTTTACATACACACACTCTTTTGAGGCAGAAGCAAATCTGTGATTCATCCACTTGGATGTTTCTGTTTGGAGTATATACAGTTGAAAACTTGTTTACAAGAGAGTTGAACATAGGCTTGATCTTCTGCAATGAAATCTGGGCCTTCAATTAATCAGTGGATATGGAAGAATGGTTGACAAAAAGCAGGCACCAGAGCAAAGTAAAAATCATTCACCAATAAAAATCTTTGCCTGAGATAAGTGTATCCAAAAGACGCCTCTTCCACCTTAGCCTCTCCAGCTCAGGTTTCTGCACAAGTCCTTGCAGCTGCCATTGTTGCAAAAAAGACTTTCAGCTCCTCATTGTCAGTGTCTCTCCATTACATGTGAAAATCTTTTAGTCCTCTAATCAAGGACTTCTCTCTGGGCAAACCGTGTAGGCATGAGCCCCACAGGTGAGATTCTGCCGAGCAAACAGGAAATGGGTTGATTTCTGTCTCTTCTCTGTATATGACTGTTGCACTCTTCACTCTTTTTTTTTTTTTCTTCTTGGTACTGGAGATTGAACCCAGGGGCATTCTACCTCTGAGCTATACCCCCAACCTGTCTGTCTATCTATCTATCTATTTATCTATCTATCTATCTATCTATCTATCTATCTATCTATCTATCTATCTACCTATCTATCTTAATTTTGAAACAGAGTCTCCCTGAGTTGCTGAAGGTCTTGCTAAATTGCTGAGGCTGGCCTGGAACCTACGATCCTTCTGTCTCAGCCTCCCAAGTACTGGGATTACAGGTGTGTGCCACCACGCCCAGCTCGTCACTCTGCCTTGACTTACAAGTACAGACATATGTGACTTGGAGGTGGGCACAGGGTCACACTCATCTTAGTAACTTCTCTGAGCCCAGCATGTGACAGGCATTTGGAAACTGAGGCCGGATTTCCTCGTGACCTGAAGTGACCCTGTCAAGGTGACAGGTGTCCCCGGTGGAAACCCAGGAGGACTGTACTCTCTCCTGTGTCATCACCAGTGGGCAGACTCCCAGGTAAAAGCACCAGGGTGCTTGGTTCTCCCAATGGGGCAGGGGAACGGGGGTTTGGCTTCAAGGAGCCAGGCTCTTTCAGACTGCCCAAAAACGTCATCTTGACCACAGAGCTCATGAAGCCTCAGATCTTGACACAATGGCGGGACTTGCCCACAGGTCCCTTAACAGTGTCTGATGATCCTCCAGAGGGGCCGCACATCCTGGAGCCCAGGCCCCTGCCCCTGCCCACCTCCTCTAACACTGGAGTGAAACCCGCAACGGTGAGGCCTCTGTGACCTTCCCCAGCTGACTTGTTTTCCCCAACTGCAAAGAGAACCCTCAGACAGGATGGCCCCGAAGCCCTTCCCTGATCTAAGAGCAGCCAGGCGTCTCTGATGACGAGGTCCGGAAGCCTGTGGCTCCTGAGGCTGGTGATTCTGGGAATTTCATTATCGGTGGTTCCAGGACACTGGGTTCCTTCCTATGGCTGTGATTCTAACCATCCGTGCTGCTCTGACCTTAGCCTCTGCGGTTCTGACGGCCTCGGCGGGGCGTTCTGTGCTGCTCTACTGTGAGCCTCTGGCACCTCACGCATCCTCTGTGCGGCTCTCCATCACCAACAAAGAAGCGGGTCTTTCCTCCGACCCGGCCTCTGTCTGCTCAGGAAGAACCAGGCCTGCACCTCGATCCCAGGGCCATTAATTCCAGTGATTCACGGAGAGGAGCCAGGGAGAAACAGAGGGACAGGCACTGCCAGCCCGGCCGCCCTCCACCTGAAAGGGCTGGATTGTCTGCCCGTGTGAGAGGGCCTTTGTGCTTGGCTGTCTGGTGAGGGCCTGGCGGCCAGGCTGGTGGTGGGGGGCGGGCACTTCAGCCCTGAGCCGTTCTAGAGAGAGGCTCTGCAATCCCAGCATACTATCTGGCATCTGGCTTCCCCGGTGACCCTGAACCCCACGGGAGGACAGGGCAGGGCCGTCGGTGACTCTGGGGCCACCCTCTCTGCTTTGTGCTTGTTTGGGCAAACTTGGCTGACACCCCTGCTTCTGCCTGGTTCCTGGCCTGACCCCGTCTGGGGCACAGCTCCTGATGTCCCCTGGGCCTGGTGGCTCTGTCACCTGGGACCCCTTGCCAATTCCCCTCTAAATGAGGACCAGGATATTGTTGCTTCCTGACCTGTTGGCCTGTGGGTTTGGGCTAGACCTCTAGTGATCCCAGCTGGGAACGCTGCAGTTTAAGGTCAGGTCTCAATCCACAGGGATAGGCTGCAGGAGAAGGGAGACACACAGAGGGAACCCGCGCTCTGCCAGCTCTTTCCTGCACAACCTTGGACAACTCACTTTCCCTCTCTGTGCTGCAGGCTCTTCGACCTGTACCATGGGAGCGTAGTAAGCGCCTCAGCACAGCTGCAGAGTAAAGATGTGTAGAACCATGCTCTGACTGACGTTCTTTCTCCGGGCACACGTGTTTGGTAAGGCCGCCCTTTACCCCCTGGCAGAGGCTCCGCCAGACCCGCCAGACCCAGGGAAGAACGGGCAGGGGGCGCCTGGATCTGCCTCTCAGGGTGGGAATCACGGACTTTCTCTTTCTAAGAGGGAAGCGTGTAATCAGAGGAATCCGTTCATCCATTCACCTTTACTATGCATACATATTTCAAAATCTTGTCCTTTTAAAGTTTCTCTTTTGTATATGAATCTATAGGTGTAATGCGCATGGTAGTAGAATGTACTTCTAACTTTTGGATCCACAAATCTATACATGTTGGGAGTGAACAGAGGCTTTGGGGACCTCTGCTCTCTGGGTGGAAGGTGCCCCTCCTGCAGGGGGGATGTGGTGGGTTCTGTGTGGCCACGCAGCTCATGGGAACTCATCATGGGGCTTGGGATTCCTTTTTTTTTTTTTTGCAGTACTGGGGATTGAACCCAGGGGCATTCTACCTCCTAGCTACACCCCAGTCCTATTTTTTTTTTATTCTTTATTTTGAGACAGGGTCTCACTGAGTTGTGGAGGGCCTCGTTAAGTAGCTGAGGCTGGCCGAAACTTGGATCCTTCTGTCTCAGCCTCCCAAGTACTGGGATTACAAGCGTGCACCACCCCACCTGGCTTCGGGATTTCTTTATATGGAACTGAGGCCTGGTGTCCCGTGCCCGCCATCCAGTTGGCTCCACCGGAATTTCTAGATTCCTAAGTGGCTGGCGAAGGAGACACCCTCCTTGCCCCTTGAGTTTCCCGGGAGGGTTTGGCCTCTGTTTGGGTGCCTTGTTGTGGGGTTTCCATGGGGCTGCCGGGGCTTGGCGATGGCAGTGATCTGGGCTGGGACGCCCCTGCTACCCAAGCTCTCCAGAGGCAGGAGGAGGCCACGCCTGCAGCCTTCTTTCCAGGGGAGCCTGGGGAGGAGGAGGAGAAAGAGGAGGAAGGCCTGTCCCTTCAGTTACTGGGTTAGAAACCCGGTCGCAGGCCCAGAGTCAGGCTCAGGACGAGCAAGAGGAGAGCCCGCCCAGGGTCCTGCCGGTCTCAGGAGTCCGACGCGCAGCCTGCCTTGCTTCAAGGCCAGCTTTCCAGTCCCTCTTCCAATTTCTGATTATCTCAGGTTCCAAGATGTCTGAGAGTGAATGAGCCTGATACTTGGGCTCCAAAAGCATTCATTCATTCATTCATTCATTCATTCATTCATTCATTCATCATTCATTCACCCATCCATCACTCATTCATTTACTCACGGTTCCACTGAGACTCACCTTTTACACACCAAGCCGCCCAAGGATCTGGTGGATTAAACCCAACTGGAAGAGAGTGGTGTGTGGAAAACGTGTGTATGTTTGTGTCATTGCCCCTTTAATGAAGGCTGAGAACCCTGGGAAATGTGACAAGCACATGCCAGTGACATTTTGCCCACACTTTTAAGGTGTTTATGGATCCCCCTGACATCCATTCATTCGAGAACACCAGATTAAGCATTCCTGAGTCGTGCTGGGAACAAGGCTGGAGGCGGGAGGAATGCAGACTTAGCGGGCGTTTCTTAGTTGAGTTCCGGAAAGACTTCCTGGAGGAAGTTTCATGTATTCATTCAACAAACATGTATTGAACATCTGCTACACCTGAACACCTGCATGCACTGAACACCCATCCCTGGGAGAAAGACCACTGAAGAGGAAAGGCAGCTGTCCTGTTCTTCTGGAGTGTACAGTCTAGTGAGAGAAGACAAAGAGATCAGAGATCTCAGCAGAGAGAATGTCTGGAGGTGATGGGGAAGCCTTCCAGGCGGAGGCACTAGGTTAATGGAGAGACAGAAGGCTAGCAGGGCTACTGCCTAGATGGAGGGAGAGACACGGGCCAGGGCTGGGACACACAGGCCTGAGGCCCAGGGTAGGAAGTTATGACCTCACCCCGAGGGCCATGAGAACCCTTGTGTGTGTGTGTGTGTGTGTGTGTGTGTGTGTGTGTGTGTGTGTGGTGCTGGGATGGAACCCATGGGTGTTCAACCTCTGAGCTACACCCCCAGCCCTATTTTATTTTTTGTTTGGAAATAGGATCTCACTAAGTTGCTGAGGGCCTTGCTAAGTTGTCGAGGCTGGCCACAAACCTGAGATCCTCCTGTCTCAGCCTCCCAAGTACTGGAGTTATAGGTGCGTACCACCATGCCCGGCTCCATTTTTCTTTTTAAGTATTGAATTTTAAATTTGCACAATTGAAAGCAGCATGCGCTTCATCTTTCTGTGGTCCCCTCCTGCCTTTTTTTTTCATCTGAAACTATTTGATAGAGGCAGGTTGAAATGAGGTTTTTTTTGGCGGTGCTGGGGATTGAACCCAGGGGCATTCTATTCTACCTCTGAGCTACACCCCCAGCCTTATTTTTTACTCCTTATTTTGAAATAAGGTCTCACTAAGTTGTGGAGGGCCTCACTAGGTAGCTGAGGCTGGTCACGAACCCGGATCCTCCTGTCTCAGCCTCCCAAATGCTGGGATTACAAGCATGTGCCACCACGTCCAGCTGAAGTGAGTTTCTTTTTAACAGTTTACACAGATGGTTCTCGACTTACAATGGATCGACGTACAGTTTTTTTGCTTTACGTTGACTCAAACACTAGGTATATGCAGTAGAAACCATGCTTCAAAGTTTGCTTTTCCCCAGCTGTCGGCCTTGGGCGCCACGCTCTCTGGAAATGCTGGGCCATGGCGGTGAGCCGCAGCTCCCAGCCGGCCCCTCGGTTCTGCTGGGAAATGATTGACACACTGCAGTGCGTGTGCACAACACACTACAGTGTGTTGCCAGCGTGTCTGGATACAGGTATTCAATAAATTACAGCCTCATGCATCCTGTCCTTTAGCCTTACAACGCGCTCTGAAGCGGGGCATTAAGGGGCAGCAGGGTCTGCACATTTCCAACGCCCTGAGAAGTTGCCACTTGGCTCCCCGAAGTCATCACGCTAATTTATGCCTCCATTGGCAGCCTCTGAAAGTTCCCATTTCTTTATATCCTTGCCAACGGTTGATCTTGTCCGCCTTTTAAAAATTTGACAATGTTTCGGTGTAAAATGGTAACTCGCTTTAATTTGCGTTTCCCTGATTACTAGGGAGGCTAAACATGTAATTTGATGTTTATTGGCTCTCGGAGTTTCTTCTCTTGTGGACTGACTATTCATAACCCTTGCCCGGTTTTCTATGAGGCTGTCTTTTCCTAATAGATCTGTGGGAGCTGTTTATATATTCAAGTTACTAATCCATTGTCTATTATAAATGTTGTGAATATCTTCTCCCACGCTATTTACTGGAGGGTTTTAAGGAGAGGAGCGTCATGATCCAATTTACATTTTGAAGAGATGGCTCTGGCTGTGGTAGGAGGAACAGAGAGGGGCAATGGGCCTCAGAGGCAGTGGAAAAACCAGCCAGGAGGTCGTTCTAGTGGTCCAGGGAGGAAGGGGGGTGCCCAGGCCAGGGTGGCAGGAGGGGGTACAGAAAAATGGATAGTTGCAGGGCATGTTTTGGAGAGAGAGCTGTCAAAGCTTGCTGATGGATTGCAAGTGGGGTGAGGAGGAGAGATAGGAATCGGGATGACTCTAGGCTTTTGGTCTGAGTAACTGGGTGGATGGCGGAGCCATTGACTGCGTTGGAAAATGATAAGTGGAGAAACAGGTTTAGGCGGGGAGTGGGGGAATCAATATTTCTGTTTTCAACATGTTCAGTTTGAGATAACCTGTAGATACCCAAATGGTCGTGCCAAGGAGGCAGTTGGCGCTCAGGGAGATCGGCCAGGGTTAGGGCTAGACAGTTGGGGAACATCAACATGTGGATGTAATTTAAACCCAATGAAATGGGATAAGACAAAAGGTCTCTAGGTGAGAGGTAGACTAGATAACCTTTAGGGGTTGAGCAGTGGTAAAGAATCAATAAAGATTAGTCCTTGAATGTAATTCCACAAGAGCATGGTTTTTGTTCTGTTGACTGTCTATCTGTATAGGATAAGACTTAGCACATAATAGGCTTTTAGTAAATATTTGTTGAAGGAACACATGAAAGAAGAAATAAGCCAGGCGTGATGGTGCATGCTTGTAATCCCAGTACTTGGGAGACTTGACAGAGGAGGATCTCAGTTTGAAGCTAGCCTCATAAATTTAGTGAGACCCTCAACAACTTAGTGAGAAGCTATTTCAATATAAAAGAAATAAAAAGGGCTGGGGGTGTGGCTCGGAGGTAGAATGCCCCTGAGTTCAATCACCAGTTTAAAAAAAAACACAAAAACAAAAAAACAGAAAAGAAGAAACTGAGAGGGAATGGTCAGTAAGAAGAGGGAAATGAGGTATTATGGAAGCCAAGAGAAAGATTTCAAGAAGTTGGAAATGGTTAATTGTGTTGAGTGTTGCCAAGAAATCGTACAAGCCAGGCATGGTGGCACACACCTGTAATCCCAGTACTTGGGAGGCTAAGTTAGGAGGATTGCAGGTTTGAGGCCAGCCTCAGCAACTTAGCAAGACCCTGTTTCAAAATGAAAGAATAAAAAGGGCTGATAGAATGTCCCTGGGTTCACTCCCCAGTAAAACACACACACACACACACACACACACACACACACACACACACACACACACACTCTGGATGGAGAAGTGACCACTGGATTTCTCAACCCAGAGGTCATCGGCAACCTTCATAAAAACAGTTGAGGCTTGAAAGATGGCGATTTGCCAGTTCTTATGAGGCAGGGGGCGAGGCGGGGGGAAGGAGTGGGATAGGCATGAGAAAATGCCAGGAGACAAGAAATTGGGGCTGGTTCCTGCCACTGATCCAAATGCTGGGAGGGTCGGAGGAGGTTAGATATGTAAGAAGAGGCCAGGGGTATGGCAGGCAAGACGGGCTTCAAGCAGAGGGGAAGGGGCAGGTGCACAGAGATTCTGAGAGGGTCGAGAGCAGCCCAGCCGTTTTTGAAAAATGATCCCCTGTGCTGAGGTTAACAGGGTAACAGAGTTAGTCCAAGTGTTGTTCAAGATTCAGGGGATAGGAACTGGGTGTGGTGGTGCACACTTGTAATCCCAGTACTTGGGGGGCTGAGACAGGAGGATCACAGGTTCGCAGGCAGCCTCAGCTACTTAGTGAGGCCCTCTGAACTTAGTGAGACCCTGTTTCAAAATAAAAAATAAAATAGGGCTGGGGGTGTAGCTTGGAGGTAGAATGCCCCTGGGTTCAATTCCCAGTACCAAAAAAAAAAAAAAAAAAAAAAAAAAAAAAGATTTAGAGGATAGAATTCCAATTCAAAGTGTCTTCAGGAAAATGGATTTCCCCCAGCCCCCTGGTAGACCTCACCCCCCACTTCTGGTTCTCCCTTTCCTGAGTCGCCTCCTGTCAGGAAGCCCATTGTCTCACAAGGACATGATGGTGGTCTGCAGGTTCAGGGCTCCATCCTGCTCCCTTAGCACCCCCAGCGGAAAAGGCTGACTCATTTCCGAACTTTTAATCAAATGGAGTCTCATTGGCTCTGCCTGGTGGTCATGTGTCATGCTTGAACCAATCATAGTAGCCAGAGGAGTGTGCTCTGCTATGATTGGCCAGGCCTGGGTCAAATGCCCTTCTTTGTAGCTAGGTACTATCCAAGGCAATTGCCTCCATACCAACTAGTTTTCCTCTTGAGAATTAGATACAGATATGAAAATGGGTGAGGAGAGATGCTAAACAGGCACGCCCATAGAATTTGACACCACTTCACTGCCCG
This sequence comes from Graphiurus murinus, assembly GCA_004027655.1. Lineage (NCBI taxonomy): Eukaryota > Metazoa > Chordata > Mammalia > Rodentia > Gliridae > Graphiurus > Graphiurus murinus. The sequence continues at coordinate 32,942 of PVLC010000561.1, read as the reverse complement.
GCCTTTTATCAACGTGGCAGGACAACCCCAACCTGAGCAGCAGTAGTTTTGAAAGTGGAGTCAGCTGGTGTGGTGGTGCACACTTGTAATCCCAGTACTTTGGGAGGCTGAGACTGGAGGATCCAGGTTCGCGGCCAGCCTCAACTACTTAGTGAGGCCTTCTGCAACTTAGTGAAACCCTGTTTCAAAATAAAGAATAAAAAGTAGGGCTGGGGTATAGCTTGGAGGTAGAATGCCCCTGGGTTCAATTCCCTAGTACCTAAAAAAAAAAAAAAAAAAAAAAAGAAAAAGAAAAGAAAAGGAAAAAGAAAGTGGAGTCAGAGAGTGTCTCCCCCTTTTTCCTCCCATCCACTTCCCAGGAGCATGAGTCCCAGCCTGCAGGAGACTCAGCCAAACGTGGTAAGAGTCCTAATTTGGCTTAAATTATTCCTCAGACTGTAAACCTCTTTATTTTGGGTACTGAGGATTGAGCCACATTTTAATGTTAATCTTATCTGTGACCAATCTCCACCACTAGGTAGGTGATCTGTGCATAAAAGACTTTGGCAAGCATTTATTGAGCACCTCCTGTGATCGCAGCACGGCACCTAGCCTTTGGGACATGGAGGTGAAGATGGTCCAGCTCGTGTCCTCAAGGAGCTCACCTCTGGCCCAGGTAAACATGTCACCTGGGGTGCTCGCAGGGTGGCCTGGGGCTTTGCACAGAACTGTGTGCAAAGTGCCGTGGGAACTAGCAGATCTCGTGCCTGGGGATGGAAACCACCAGCGAGCAGCTTCCCAGGCTGGTTGAGCAGCTCAGGAGTTGGATGGGACCTTGGGAAAATCCGTGGGGAGCCCACACCTGGCACCACTGGTGTTAGACCATGGCCCGTGGGTGTGAGGGTGTGTGGGTAACAGCCCAAAGGCTGGGAGAGGTTGTTTTGCTGTTGTTTAGAGCTGAGAGGGGCTATTGTTGGTGAAGTCTCAGCTTGTTGGTGTGTGGGGTTGGCTCAGGACTATGGGGTGGGGACTGGCTGGGGTGCTAACATCCTCCCTTTGCTGCAGCTCGCTCTCTCTCTCTCTCTCTCTCTCTCACACACACACACACACACACACACACACACACACACACACACACACACACACACACAGAGCTACAGAATTTCATTTGCAGAGCCCAGTACAGAACGACAATGTGGAATTCCATGTTCCAAAGTTAAGAATTTCAAGATGGCGGCAGGGAGCGTTCGGTCAAGCGCAGGAGCCTTCTGAGCACCGATGTGGCTGCACAGGTCACTGCCCAGGAAGCTGGCCATGCACACACTTGGCGCAGGCACGCAAGGCCCCCGCTGTTTGCACTAGCCTGCATCTTCCTTCTTCTCCACCCGCTGCGAGGGAGGCTAAAAGCGTGCCAACTACAGCCGAGTCTCTTCAGATTTATCTCCTGTTATCTGTCAGCATCCGGATGTGAGCAGTGGCTGGCGGGCCCACTTTGCATAGGAGGAAAGGAAGCTGTGGAGGAGGACCGGGACTCGAACCCAGAATATATCTGCATCCCAAGCCCAGGCTTAATCCACACACGCCCCTGCCTCTCCCCCTAAGAGAAATAAGCCACCTCATTCTGGGTGTTCTCTCTGACAGTTTCCTAACATTCCTTTTCTCTGAAGATGGTGAATCTGGTAGAAAAATGGAAGCACTAATTTTCTCCAACCTGGCAAGGTCACCCTTGCCTTTGGTGAGTCCCCCACGCAGGGACTCGTGGTTTTGCCGCCTGTTGCCAAGGGCTTTGGGCGCTGGCATCTCTCCAAGCAGCCTTGGTTTCCTGCAGTGGCCCTCCTCTTCCTGCTCCTCAGACTCACCAGCAGTTCATTTTCCTCTCATTCTTCTCGTGGTGTCATACCTGAGCAGTGCAAGCTTGTCCTGAGATTTGGGGTCACAGAGAGAAAAGCAAATTTTTTTTTTTTTTTTTTTTTTGCAGTACTGGGGATTGAACTCAGGGGCATTCTACCTCCGAGCTATACCCCCAGCCCTATTTTTATTCTTTATTTTGAAACAGGGTCTCACTAAGTTGCAGAATGCCTCACTAGGTAGCTGAGGCTGGCCTCGAACCCAGATCCTCCGGTCTCAGCCTCCCAAATGCTGGGATTACAAGAGTGTGCCACCACACCCGGCTAAAAGCAAATAATTTGAAGATGGCACCAGATGCTCATCTTCTTAGCAATCTCTGGTCACAACCACCTACCAGGGTCCTTCCTTGCCGAGGCTCCCCTGAGCCCTCTTTCCAGGTTAAAGGACTTCCTCTCTCCCTCTCCGTACCTTCTTATTCCTCCCTCTTTCCTCCCAAGTTGCCTCTCCTCCACTCATTTATCAGTCTTCGCTGAGCACGTAGGATGTGCTGGGCATGGTGTTTGGTGCTAGAGAAACAACGAATAAGAAGTGTTACCAGGTGGGAGATTATCATATCATTCCGCCACACTTCAGTTCTTATTTTTCTGCATGGAAAGCATTCACGGAAAAACACATAAGTGGGGGACACAGGAGGTTTATTTGGAGAAGTGATGACGCCATGTGAGGGACGGAGGCCGTGATAAAAAGAGTTTATGTTCCAGAGAAAAGCGTCTGGAATGGGCCATTTTCTGGGGTTGAAAACAGCCTGAAGTCTTCTGTGTGGTGAGTTTTATTCAGCCTGGAAACCTTTCCCCCTAATGCATATGCATTTGGAGAGGTTGCTATCTCTTTCCTGACTCACTCTAGCGCATCTGCGTTGTCTCCGCCCCCTTCCCGAGGGGAGGGGGCCCAAGTGAGGTTGTGCAGATGAGCTTAGCCTTCGGATACCTGTGCTTCCTGTCCATCCCAGCGGACCCTATCTCCTAAAGTCTAAGTAGCCACCTAACAGAAGGACAAGTCCCTGAGGTCCGTGCTCTACCACTTTGGTGGGAAGATGGACCTGAAACACCACACAGCTTTGCTTCTGAGTTTCAGTTCTGGTAAGTTCCGTGAAGTCAAATGGTGGAAAATCAGAATAAGAAGGGGAAGGGTCATTTAGACTAAGATGTGCATGCTGAGTGCGTATACCAGCATGGGAAGCGGGAGGTCCTTATCGGAGGCAACATGTGGGCAAGGACGGGAGGCAAGAAAGAGCCGGGGACCCGTGTGCCTTAGAGAGAAACCCGGGTGCCTGGATTGGAGCCCTAGGGTGAGAGAGGGCAGAGGGAGTTGGAGGACAGGCAGGATCACAAGGCACAGGGTTCTGTGGCCACAGTATTCCCATGAAATCCACATCCCAGCAGAACGCTCCCGGAGGCCTCCAGCGTGAGAGCACTGGACATTGGGTGGAAGATGGTCTGAGGAAGCAGGGACGGTTGCAGACAACTGTGGCATTCAAGTGATGGATGAACAAGGCAGGTTGGAATGGGAATGGTGACAGTTATGGCTTGCATCTGGAATGTCCCCAAAGCTCATGTGTTGGAAGCATGGTCCCCACTGGAGCAAGGTTCAGAGGCGGGGATTTTTGGCAATCACTGGGTCATGGGGACTGTGACTTCACTGGTAGATTGATCCGTATGATGGATTAAATGAGGAGATCAAGGCCGGGTTCACTGATACACACCTGAAATCCCAGTACTTGGAAGGCGGAGACAGGAGAATCGCAGGTTTGTGGCCAGCCTCAGCAACTTAGTGAGGTCTTCCACAATTTAGTGAGACCTTGTTTCAAAATAAAATGGGGCTGGAGTTGTAGCTTGGAGGTAGAATGACCCTGGGTTTAGTCGCTAGTACACACCCCCCACCCAGACACAATAAATAAATAGAAAATAGAATAAAATTAGACTGGGGATGTGGCTTGGAGTTACAATGTCTGTGGGTTCAATTTCCATACTACACACACACAAAACAAAAACAAAACAGAGATCAAATGGATCAATCTACTGATAGCTGAATGGACTCAAGTAGATCTGTGGGGCGTGTCCTGGAAGGGTGTATCCTCCCCAGTCCCTCCCTTTTTTCTCTCCATTTCCATGAGCTGAGCAGCTTTCCTTCACCACGCCCGACTGCCACAATGTTCTGCTCCATCTAAGGCCCAGATCAATGGAGTCATCCGTCCATGGACTGAGACTTCTGAAATCATGAGCCAACATAAATTTTCCCTCCTCTAAGTTGTTCTTGTCAGGCATTTTGGTCATAGTGATGAAAAACTGACTAACACAGTGGTGTTGGAGTCGGGAGAGGAGGTGGATTGGCTGTGTATTTTGGAGAGGAAACCAACAGTGTTCAACAGTATTGGGGTGCTGGCTACTATGCCAGCCCCGCTGTCGGCTCCTGCCAGCCTTCCCGTGGGTCAGCACCCAGAGCCTTGGGTCCAACACTCTGTTCCTGGCTATTTGGGGTGGGCTGGGAAGGCTGCTGGACCACATGGGGGCATTAAGGACTCAGTCCAGCATCAGATGGCTCCACCACCTCAGCACTCCTGGGTAGAAGAGGACAACTTTGTTAACCCAATTTTCTTCCTTATTTTTTGAAGTAATACATATAAGAAAATTTAAACGACTGATAATGTCATGTGTAGGCAAGGAATTAGAGAAATATATCTTAAATACAGTTAGTGGGAAAATCAATAGGTAAATTTTATTTTTGGAGAGTACTTGGGGTTATCTATTTAAAGTTAAAATGTGAAGTTGGATGCATTGGTGCACATCTGTAATTCCACTACTTGGGAGGCTGAGGCAGGAGGATCGCAGTTTGGATGCCAGCCTCAGAAACTTAGTGAGACCCTGTTTCAAAATAAAAAGGGGCTGGGGGTACAGCTCAGTGGTAGAGCACCCCTGGGTTCAATCACCAGTACCACACACACACAAAGTTAAAATGTGAATGACCTTAATAGACTCTACATCTTAGAATTTCCCATAGAGAAGTGAGTATGTGTTGTTTACATACAAGCACGGACTAGGATTTTCACTGCCTCAGAGTTTGCATTAGTTGGAAACTGGAAACAACCTAAATATCTATCATTTGGGGATGGGTGATCCATTCATACTCTGCATCTCAGAAGCTGTTCAAATGATGGAGTAGATCTCGTTACTCAACATGAAAAGATCCCCTAGGTCTCTGGGTAAGTGAAAAAGCAACTTAGCAATCAGTACAGCATATACATTATGATACCAATTGTGTGAAAAATAGAAAACCCTAGGAGATGCTGCATATTTCTAAATGCACATAGATATCCATGCAAAAGGAATAGATATCCATGCAAAAGGAATAGAAAAAGGATTCAAAGGGATAACATGAAACTCATGACCGTGGTCACCCCAGGAGGGGACGGGCACTTGGTGGATGAGGGAGGTGGTGGTTAGGGACAATGTTGGATTTATGTGTTTTGCTTGACTATTTCACCATGAGTCTGTCTTTGTACATTACGTGTGTAATTAAAAAGCTAAAAGGCTGGAGGTATGGCTCAGTGGTAGTTTGCTTAGCATGTACAAGGCCCTAGGGTTGATCCCTAGCACCCACACAAAAGTCGAAACTAAAACTAAACATTATACATCCTTTGAAATGCAGGTATGCAAAAAGAAAGAGGAAAAAAGGCCACCCACAATAATGTACCCCAAAGATAACCATTATTAAGCTCTTATGATAGATATTTCCAAATCTTCTATGTTTAAACCCTTTAAGAAATATGACTACATTAAATACACCATCTTTATGACCTGCTTTTTTTTCTTTACATTTTACTGTGAATATCTTTCCATGTCATTAAATATCTTCCCAGCCAGTTTTTTTTTTTTTTCCCTTAGCTGATGCATTGTTTTATGCTGCTTGGATTTACCATTATATATTTAAATCCCCTGAGGTTGATGTGTAGCTCACTTCTAATTTTTCCTTCTTATACGACCTTGTAAGTGCATCTTTATACACTCATCCCATTGCTTATTTAGGCTGATTTTATTAGCAATCTACCCTGAGCTAAAGCTATGTGAAAGCTTCTGATGCGTGCTGCCCAGCTGTCTTGCATGAATGGGAAGCTCACTGTGGAATGAATGTTCCCATAAACCCCTGTGCCTCACGCTTTTCCAGAGAAACTTCTCATACATAAGGAGGAAGCGTTCCCAAGAGAATCAGCCACATCTCTCTCATGAGAGACCTTCCGAGAAGGAAGGGATAAAGTTCATCTGTATTGGTCCTCAGAGGCAGAGCTGCCCAGGTGGCCTTTTGAAGTCCCTTCTGGAATTGGATTTGAGGTTCCAGGGACAGCAGGATGAACCGTAGAACCAGCATCAAGCTGAACATTGGCTTTCGGTTGTGAATGCCAAGGCCCCTGGGTGAATCTTTGAAGACGTTGCCCTGAGAGCTCAGGCCCCATGGAGGCCCACAGAGACCCAGTCCCAGTGTCCAGCCTTCAGGTGTGGCCACCTCCAGAGGTCATGTCCACTTCCCACCCAGGACACCAGGTGTTTTTAAGATGAAGAGAGAAGATCATATGGTAGAAGGGTTCTGTGGGGAGCCGGCAAGGTGGCCAGCAAGCCCTGTGGAGTTGCCTGGGGCCGGCACTGCCTCGCTCTGAGGCTCTGGAGTCCACACGTGGCCCCAACGCCAACCTCAGGGAGCCCCTCCAGGGAACCCTTGATTCTCCATCCTTTACATGCAATGTCTGTCCGACTTCTCCGTCTTGTTCCTCTACTCCAGTGCACACAACATATTGATGAAAATAACCATCCACCCGCCCCCACACACATCAGAGGCCACCACCACCCCTGCGACCTCCAGCCCAGTCTCCTCCACGAGTTGCTGCTTCGTTTTCTGCAAATACCAAGTGTACTGAGGTGTACGATGAGGCAGTCTTCTCATGATGGGCTCTGCCATTCTTATACCTAACCACTCTAAGCTGCAAAGATCTTTCAAATATATTCCTCTTCCATATACACACTGTCATCACCCCCTGCCAAACCTGCGTCATCCCAATAAGAGCAAATACTAATCATGGGAGGATGTTGTTTTAAGTACTTTATACTCATGATTTCATGTAAGGCCATAAAATCCCAGAAAGGTAAGAGCCTCTTGGCTGGTCTACCCTCTCCAGTCTCTCTTTTGAGTCCGTGGTTCATACCATCCTCATGGATACCAGAATATGGGTATCTGTGTAGGAGTAGCATTTTCCTCTTAAAAATTAAGAATGTTCCATCCTTCCACCCATGTAAAGTACATATGTAGCCAGGCATAGTGGCACATGCCTATAATCCAGAATTTGGGAGGCTGAGGCAGGAGGATTGCAGGACTGAAGCCAGACTCAGCAATTTGGCAAGGCCCTCGGCAACTTGGCGAGAACTTGTTTCAAAATAAAAATGGGCTGGGGGTGTAAATCAGAGGTAGAATGCTCCTGAGTTCAATCCTCAGTATCAAAAAAAAAAAAAAAAAAAAAAAAAAAAAAAAAAAAAAAAAAAAAAAAAAAAAAAAAAAAAAAAAAAAAAAAAAAAAAAAAAAAGAAAGAAAGAAAAGAAAAAGAAAGAAAGAAAGAGAGAGAGAGAAAAAACATATGTAACATAAATACAAGAGTAGTAAATCTACCCCCCCCACCATCCACCTCAGGAGGGCTGACATGCAAATTCCCAAAGCTTCCCCCTTATCCTTCCTCAAGCTTTTGTCTCCCTCCCATCCAGAGGCAATAACTACCCTGAACTTCGTATTTACTATTCCTTTGCCTGTTAAAAAGAAAAGAAAATTGGTTCCTCACAGATAGATGCAATCCTGGATGATATATTGTCTAGTTTTGCATGTTTTTCAACTTTGAAGAAATAGGATTGCACCTGAGCATTCCCTGCTGCAGGTGTGTTTTTGCTGCACATTAGGTTTGTGAGATTCACCCGTCCTATTGAGTAGAGCTGGACTTCCTTTATTTTCATTGCCACACATACTGTATTGTATTAATAAGCCACAGGCGATTGGTCCATTCTCCTCTGGATGGACATAGGATTGCTGTCATCAATATTCATTACATCTCTTGGTGTGAGGGTCTCTAGGTGAGGTGCCCGGGAATAGAAACACTGGGTGGTACAGCACATGCACCTGAACTTGACTGTGCCATGCCACGTTGCTCTCCAGAACAGTTATGTGAATTTGCACTCCCCCAAGAGGGGTGTAAGAGCTCGCATTGTTCCCCAGCCCTAACGGCACTTGGTGTTGTCAGACTTGAACATTTTGCCAATCTGGTGGGTGTCAATTGGCAGATGATGGAGGCTCTCAGCTTGCATTTCCCTGATTCCTAATGAGGTTGGGCATCTTTTCATGTTTACTGACAACAGTCATCTCCTTGTCTGTGCAACATTTTGGTTGCTTTTAGTCTTCCTTTCTCCTTCTTTCCTCCCTCCCTCTCTTCCTTCCTTTCTTTGTTCCTTCCTGTTTGAACACAGGGGCATTCTACGCCTGAGCTATACCCCCAGCCCCATTTGTTTGTTTGTTTGTTTGTTTATTTATTTATTGGTACTTGGGATTGGACCCAGGGGCATTCTACCTCCAAGCTATACCCTCAGCCCTCTTTTTATTCTTTATTTTGTTTTTGTTTTGGTACTGGGGATTGAACCTAGAAGCATTCTACCCCCAGCCCTATTTTTTTTTTTTTTTTACGGTACCAGAGATTAAACCCAGGGGCATTCTACCTCTGAGCTACATCCCCAGCCCTATTTTAATTCTTTATTTTGAAACAGAGTCTCACTAAGTTGCAGAGGGCCTCACTAAGCAGCTAAGGCTGGCCGAGAACCTGTGGTCCTGCTGTCTCAGCCTCTCAAGTATTGTGATTACAAGCGTGCACCACCACACCCAGCTTTTATTCTTTATTATGGAAACAGGATCTCACTAAGCTGTGGAGGGCCTCACTAAGTACCTGAGGCTGGCCTACAAACTTGTGATCCTCCTGTCTTAGCCTCCTAAGTACTGGATTGCAGGTATGTGCCACCACACGCAGCTCCTTTTTCTTACTGATTCTTTAGGAGCACTTTATATATCCCAATGCTAAGTTATACACATTCCAAGTACCATTTCCTAATCTGTGGCTTGTCTTTCCATTTTCTAGATGTTATATTTTTGTGAATAGAAATTCTTGTTTTTAATATGGTGGAATTTATTGATGTTTTCCTTTATGGTTCATGTTCTTTGTGTCTTTTTAAAGAAATCCTCTCTTTCCTGAGGTAATAGGAGTAGTCTCCTATATATTCTTTCAAATGTTTTGCCTTGCATATTGAGGTCTTTAATATACCCAGATTGATTTTATATGGATAAAGATCCAATTTCATTTTTTCCATATGGATAAGCAACTGCCCCAGCTCTATTTATTGAATAGCTCACCTTTTATGTTATTCTGCAAAACCGTTCTTCCGTAGATCATATTTCCACTTTGCTTGAGTCTGCTTCTGGACTCTCTAGTCTGATTCCCTGGTCTGTGTGTCTATCTCTGAGTCATTACCACACTATCTCAGTTACTAATTGCTATGGTTCGGATATAGAATGTCCCCCGGAAGAGCTCATGTATTGATGTTCAGAGTTGATATCATTAAATCATGAGGGCTGTGATCCATTGTAAATCCACTATAATGGATTTACTGGGTGGTAACCTAGGCAGGTGGGTGTGGCTAGAGGAAGTGAATCACTTCGGGTAAGGTGTTGGGCACTGTGCTTGTATCCTTGAATCTCTTTGCTTGGTCTCTCTTGCTTCCAGCCTCCATGATGTGAGTTCAGAGACTTTGTGCTCTCTCTCTCTCTCTCTCTCTCTCTCTCTCTCTCTCTCATTTCCTGCCACCATACTTTGAGCTCTAAAGACTTTACCTAGCCTAACATGAACTGAACCCCTGAAATTTCCATAACTGTGAGCAAATAAATCTTCCTCCCTCTAAGTTGTTGTGGTCAGGTCTTTTGGGTCACAGCAGTAAGAATGCTGACTAAAACCCTAATACTCTAAAGCAACTCTTGATTAGCACTTTGTGTTTGGGTATTGATACTTGGTAGACCCATGCCTGGCTCTTTGATATTCTTTTTTTTCTAATCCTTACTTTTTATTTTTATTCTTTTATTGTTGCATTATAACTACACATCGTAGTGAGATTCAAAGTGATACAAGCATATATGCACACAGCACTTGGTGTGTTTCTGTCTAGATTCCACACCAACCCCCTTCCTACCTTCCCATACATTTAGTAAGATTGGTAGTGATACCTTCATGTATGCACATAACTTATTTGAACAGTTACCTTCCTCAAGCCTCATCTTTCCTCTACCCAATTCCCTTCCCAACTCCCTCCCCCAGTCCCCTTCCACTAGTCTACTAGTTTCTCTCTTCATTTGACCAAAGTCTCTTGTTTCTTATTTTCTCTCTAGCATCCACATATGAGAAAAAAACATATAAACTTTGGCTTTCTGAGACTGGGTGATCTTACTTAGCTCAACATTCTCTAGTTCCATCCATTTTCCTGCAAATGACATATTTTTTTTTCTTTTTTATGGTGGAGTCAAATTCCATTGTGTGTATATACCACATTTTCATTATCCATTCACCTGTTGACTGACACCTAGCTTAGTTCCATATTTTTTTGTGTGTGTGTGGTACTAGGGATGGAACCCAGGAGACTTCTACCTCCAGGCTACACTCCCAGATATATGTTATTATTTATTTGGAAACAGTATCTCACTAAGTTGCTGAGAGCCTCACTAAGTTGCTGAGGCTGATCTTGAACCTGTGATCCTCCTGTCTCAGCCTCCCAAGTACTGGGATTACAAGCGTGTGCCACCATGCCCAGCTTGGTTCCATAATTTGGCTATCGTGAATTATGCTGCTATAAACATGAGTATACATGTATCATTATAGTATTCTAACTTTAATTATTTTGAAAAGACATTGAGGAATGGTATGGCGGGGTCGTGTGGTGGTTCTATTCCTAATTTTTTAAGGAACCTCCATACTGATCTCCAGAGTGGTTGTACTAATTTACAATCCCACCAACAGTGTATGAGTTCCTATTTCCCCACATCCTCATCAGCATTTATTATTGTTTATATTCTTTTTTTGTGTGTGTGTGGTACTGGGAATTGAACTCAGGGGCATTCTACCTCTGAGCTACACCCCCAGTCCTATTTTTTTATTCTTTATTTTGAAACAGGGTCTCACTAAGTTGTGGAGGGCCTCACTAAGCAGCTGAGGCTGGCCGCGAACCTGGATCCTCCAGTCTCAGCCTCCCAAATGCTGGAATTACAACAACTATGTTGTAATTCCACGCTTGGCTTATTGTTTATATTCTTGATGATTGCTATTCTAATTAGGATGGAATCTCGGGGTAGTTTTGATTTGCATTTCCCTGATCACTAATAATGTTGAATTTTTTTCATATATTTGTTGCTCATTTGTATTTCTTCTTTTGAGAAGTGTCTATTCAGTTCAATAGTCCATTTTTAAATTGAGATATTTGTTATTTTGGTACTAAGTTTTTTGAGTTCTTTTTTAAATAAGAAAAACTTTACAAATTTGCATGTCATTCATGCACAAAGGCCATGCTAATCTTCTCTGTATCATCCCAATTTTAGTAGATGTATTGCTAAAGTGAGCATTTGAGTTCTTTATATAGTCTAGGTATCAGTCCTCTATCAGAAGAATAACTGGCAAAGATTTCTCTCAATCTGAAGGCTCTCTCTTCAGTCTCTTGATTGTGTCCTTTGTTGCACAGAAGTTTTTTAATTTGATGGCTTCCCATTTATTGATTCTCAGTTTTACTTCCTGAGCTTTAGGATTCTTGTTGAGGAAATCTCCACTGGTGCTTATATGTTGTTGAAGAGTTGGTCCTATGTTTTCATCTAGTAATTGCAAAGTTTCTGGTTTAACTTCTAGGTCTTTGATCCATCTTCAGTTGACTATTGTGCAGGGTCAGAGAAAGGGGTCTAATTTCATTATTCTGTATATGGTTATCTAGTTTTCCCAACACCATTTGTTGAAAAGGCTATCTTTTCTCCAACATGTTTTTGGAACCTTTGTCAAAAATCAGCTCGCTATAAGTGTTAGGATTTGTTTCTGTGTCTTCTATTCTATTCCATTGGTCTATGTATCTGGTTTTGTGCCAGTGTCATGCAGTTTTTGTTACTATACCTCTGTTGTATAATTTGTTTTTGTTTTGTTTGTTTGTTTTTTGTGGTACTAGGATTGAACCCAGGGGCATTCTGAGCTACACCCCAGTCCTATTTTTATTCTTTATTTTGAAACAGGGTCTCACTAAGTTGCGGAGGGCCTCACAAAGTAGCTGAGGCTGGCCACGAACCTGGATCCTCTGGTCTCAGCCTCCCAAGTACTGGGATTACAAGCATGTGCCACCATGCCTGGCTTCTGTTGTATAATTTGAAATCAGGTATTGTGATGTTTCCTGCATGGTTCTAACTGCTTGGGATTTCTTTGACTAATCTGGGTCTTTTGTTCTTCCATATGAATTTTAGAACTATTTTTTCTATCTCTGTGAAGAATGATGTTGGTATTTTAATAGGGATTACACTGAATCTGAAGATTACTTTTGGTAGTATGACCATTTTGACAATATTTATTCTGCTTATCCAGGAACATGGGAGATCTTCCATCTTCTAAAAGAGCCTTCTTCATTTTCTTCTTCAGTTTTCATTGATAGGTCTTTCCCTCCTTGGTGAGATTTATTTCAAAGTATTTTCTTTTCAGTCTATTATGAATGGAATTGTTTTCTAGATTTCTTTTTCAGTGGATTTGTGGTTGGTGTATAGAAAAGCTATTGATTTTTGTAAGTTTATTTTGTACCCAGATACTTTGCTGAATTTGTGTATAAGCTCTAGATGTCTTCTGGTTGAGCTTTTTGGATCTTCTAAGTATCAAATCATGTCACTTGCAAACAGAGATAATTTCACCTTTTCTTTCCCTAGTATTTTTCAGGAATATCTTGGCTGTTTTGTCCCTTTGTTCTTCCTTATAAATTATAGAATAGATTGTTATATGCCATGAACCACTTTTGGGGATTTTATTTGTAACTGCATTGAATAATAATTTGTAGGAATGTTATATTTTATATAGTAGTATTTATTTACATTTATCTACATGTTTACTTCTTTTACCCCTCTCATTGCTCTGTCCTACATTTTATTTTATTTATTTATATATATTTTTTGCGGTACTGGAGATTGAACTCAGGGGCATTCTACCTCCGAGCTATACCCCCAGTCCTATTTTTTTTTTTTTTTTATTCTTTATTTTGAAACCATGTCTCACTAAGTTGCGGAGGGCCTTACTAGGTAGCTGAAGCTGGCCGAGAACCCATATCCTTCGGTCTCAGCCTCCCAAATTCTGGGATTACAAGCGTGCACCACCACGCCCAGCTTGCTCTGTTCTACATTTTAGACCTTACACGGGGGATAAGTCCCTTCTTCCTCAGGTGCATCTTGTAAGTTCCTTTGATGAAGGTTTGTTGGTGGTCACATACTCAATACTGGCTTGTTTAAAACTTTTGTCCTTACTCTTTGTTTTTCATTCCTAGGAGTGCTCTACTACTGAGCTACATCTCTAGCCCTTTTTAGTTTTTAATTTGAGACAGGGTCTCACTAAATTGCCCAGGCTGGCCTCAAACTTGTGCTCCTCCTGCCTCAGCCTCCTTAGGCTCTGGGATTTCAGGCATGTGCCACTGAGCCAGGCCTTGTCCTTATTCTTGAAAGATAGTTTTGCTGGGTACACCATTGTAGATGGTTATTTTCCCTTTGAAATATTTTTCCACTGTCTTTTGGCTACAGTTGTTACTCTTGAAAAATCAGCTGTCCACCAATTCTTGTTTCTTTGTGTTTCTCTCTGGCTATTTGCTCTTTGGCTATATTGTCCTTCAGGGTATATATAGATGTGGATCTAAACTTCCATCTTACTTGAGATTTGCTGTGCTTTTTGCATCTGGCAATTCATGTCTTTCATCAATTCTGGAAAAGTCTTGCCACGTTCTTTTTGATTATTGTTTCTTTCTCGTGGATTGGTTTCCCGTGACTGGTATAATAAATTTCCACAATTTTGGTGGTTTAAAGCAACACAAATGCATTCTTTCATCATTCTGGAGGCCAGAAGTTCTAAATCAGTATCCTTAGACTGATGGCAAGGTGTTAGCATAGCTGTGCACACTCTTGAGGCTGTGGAGGAGAATCCATCCATCGACTCCTCCAGCTTTTAGCGGCTGTCAGCATTCTTCGACTTGTGGCAGCATAATTCTAATCTCTGAGGGCAACATATTCAAAGACCTCGCTGTTGTCTTCATATAGACTTTTCCTCTATATGTGATCAACTCTCCCTCTGCCTCCCTTTTATAATATAGGATACATGTGATTACATTTAGGGCCCACTCAGATAACCCAGGCTAATCTCCCTATCCTGTGATCCACAATATACTTACATCTGCAGAGACCCTCCTCCCCTTTGCCTTGTAATATGACATGTTCAGGTTCTGGGAATTAGGTCATGTGTGTACTTGGAGGGGCATTTTCCATCCTACTGCACCAATTTCCTCTATTATTTTCTTTCTTTTTTTTTTGCAGTACTGGGGATTGAACTCAGGGGCATTCTACCTCTGAGATACACCCTCAACCCTGTTTTTTATTCTTTTATTTTGAAACAGGGTCTCACTAAGTTGCAGAGGACCTCACTAAGTAGCTGAGGCTGGCCGCGAACCGGATCCTCCAGTCTCAGCCTCCCAAATGCTGGGATTACAAGCGTGTGCCACCACACCTGGCTTTAGCCATTGATTTTTAAGTTTCAATTTATTTTTCATTTGTAGAAATTCTACTTAGTTCATTTCAAATCTTCATGGTCATTTTATACTTTCTTGTTCCATGTTCAGTTTGATTAATTGATTTAATTCTTTAAATTGAATGTGACTGGAGAAAAAGTCACCACTCTTGTGAAATTTTACTGTGAAAATGATCGGGGAAATGAGCCAATAGCTGAAGGGGGGGATTGGGCTGGAAAAAAATATCTATTTTTTTTCCCTTTGGTACTAGGGATTGAACTCGGGTATTCTACCTCTGGGCTGCATCCTCAGCCCTTTAAAAATTTTTTTGATTTTTTTAAACAGAGTCTTGCTAAGTTGCTGAGGTTCTCACGAAATTGCTGAGACTAGCCTCAAATCTGTGATCATCCTATCTCAGCCTCCTAAGGACTAGGATTACAGGTGTGGGCCACCACACCTAGCTGGAAAAAATAGTGTGTGTGTGTGTGTGTGTATGATTAGTGATTGAACCTAGGGGCATTTTACCTCCATACTACACTCCCAACCCTTTTCACTTATTTATTTTTTAAATTTTGAAACAGAGTCTTGCTAGATTGCCGAGTTTCCCTACATTGCTGAGCCTGTCCTTGAACCTCTGATCCTCCTGTCTCAGCCTCTCAAGTATTGGGATTATAGTGTGCCACCATCATGGCCAGCTTAGAAAAAAATATCTTAAAGTATATATTTGTAATCTGATGAGACTGGCTAGCAGCCAGGCAGGGGCCAGCTGTTGATGCAATGTCTGTCCCAGCAGAAGGGGTCCAACACCCAGGGGAGAACTGGCCTCAGGCACAGCAGAGAGCCCACTCTTAGTAATGGGAGCAAAGAGCACAGCCACAGAGGTTGGGAAAGAGGAGGTGGGGGTGTGGGCTGCCTCTTCTGCTCCTCAGTAGACAGGAAGGAAGGCCATGAGCTGAGGAGGAGGCTTCTGAGCTGTGAGAGAGGGAAGGGGAGACAGGAGCAGCCTGGGACTGCAGCGGGTTACCTAGTGCAAAGGCCCAGGGGAGCCTAACGGACGAAGGAAAGGAGGTGCTGACTGGCCTGGTTGTAGTTTTCTAGACCACAGATTTGACCAGCACTTTCTGGCTTAAACTCTGCATTTATTTCTCCTGCCTACAACTCCTTTGTTTGGCATCCAAAGTTTTCCAAGACCCCAGCTATCTTAGATGCCCAAATCTGTCCCTTATGCCTCGGCCACTCAGAGCTACGTACAGTCCCAGCACACAGGGCCCCTCCCTGCTTGGCGCCTGCTGTTCCCACTGCCTGGAACACCCCGCCCTGCTTCTGCAAGGCTGGCCTCGCTTTGGCCTCCTGCCCCTCCCCCGAGGCCCCTCAGGCTTTCCTCAGCTGCTGAGGCTCCCATGGAATGTCACTGCCCTCAGGTGATCCTGGTTCTGCCTCTTCCACCAGGCTGTGGGCTCATTGGGGGCACAGACCGTGTCCTGTCCCCTCTGTGTCCCCAGCATCCTGCACCCAATAGGGGCTAAGGCAAGAGAGATGGTCAGGCCAGCAGGGAAGTCCCCCAGAAGGCTGATGGTGGGGTCACTGAGCTGTGGAGAAGAGACAAGAGCAGCGGCCAGGAAGCAGAGCCGAGCCCCGGGGGTCAGGAGAAAGCAGGCAGGCCATGGAGGTCCCCAGGGAGCAGGAGGCAGCAGCTAGGGTGGAGCAGTGGCCTGCCACCTGGGCTGGGAGGACACAGGCTGCCGCAGAATGCTTCCTTCTGGAAATCATGCACCTCTGCAGGTAGAGGGACTCTGCCTCTCTGAGCTTTGGTCCTCTCATCTGTAAATGGGGGATGACCAAGAAGGCACATCATCCAATTAAAACCAGGCCAAAGGTCTGAATAGACATCTCTGAAGAAGATGCAAGGTTGATAAGCACATGCTAGCTGCTCCACGTTCTTAGTCTTAGGGAAATACGAATCAAAACCACAATAAGAAACCAGATGCAATAGCGCATGCCTGTAATCCCAGCTACTCGGGAGGCTGAGGCAGGAGGATCGAAAGTTCAAGGGGAGGCTGAGCAACTTAGTGAAACCTGATCTTGAAATAAAAGTTAAAAAACTGGGGCTGTAGCTCAGTGATAGAGCATTTGCCCAGCATGCAGAAGGCCCTGGATTCAATTTCCAGCACCACAAAAACAAACAAACAAAAAGCTACGAGATACCACATTGCACCCATGATATGTACTAAAAAGACAGACAATAACAAGGGTGGCAGGGTGGCAGGGTGTCAGGAATTGGAACCTTTGCGCATTGCTGGTCAAATGGCAGCCACTTTGGGAAAACATTTTCTCAAAATGGTGAACAGAGTTACCATGGGACCCAGCAAGTCCTCGCCCCGGTGGGAGAAATGAAGATGTGTATCCACACCAAGACTTGTGTGCAGATGGGCTCAGCAGCACTGGGTAATGGCCACGAAGCAGAAACGACACAAACGACCATTGACTGATAGGTGGATAACACTCTCTGCCAATAAAAAGGAGGGAAGTATCGAAGAAACCTCGACAACCTGCATGAACTTGGAAAACATGCTAAATGAAAGAAGCCAGAAACAAAATGCTACATATTGTCTGATTCCCTTTAAATGAAATGTCTAGAACAGACAAATATAAGAAGACAGAAAGTAGGGAATTAGAAATCAGTGTGTGTCTGGGGCTGGTGGGGGCGTTGGCGGTAGGGGGATGGAAGTGACTTTCACTGGCAATGTTCTTTTTTTAAAAATTTTATTTATTTATTTATTTATTTGTTTGTTTGTTTGTTTGTTTGTTTGTTTGTTTATTGTGGTACTGGGGATTGAACCCAGGGGCATTCTACCTCTGAGCTACACCCCCAGTCCTATTTTTTTTTATATATGTTCTTTATTTTGAAACAGGGTCTCACTAAGTTGCCGAGGGCCTCACTAAGTAGCTGAGGCTGGCCGAGAACTTGGATCCTCCTGTCTCAGCCTCCCAAGTACTGGGATTACAAGCATGGGCCACCACGCCCGGCTTTACTAGCCATGTTCTAACAGAAGGTGGTGACAGTTGCCCCTCTGTAAATAACATTTGAACTGTACACTGAAAATGGGTTAATTTTTGTGTTTGGGATTGAACCCAAGGGCATTCTGTCTCTGAACTACATCCCCAGCCCTTTTTATTTTATTTTATTTTGTCTTGAAACAGGGTCTCACTAGGTTGCTGAGAGTCTCATAAAGTTGCTAAGGCTGTCCTCAAATTTACGATCCTCCTGTCCCAGTCTCCCAAGTACTGAGATTACAAGCATGTACCACCACACCCAGCAATGATTGACTCTTGAACGAGGAGCTAACACACATAAAAGCCTTAGAACAACATGCTCGGCACAGAGCAGGTGCTGTGTGATGGTAGGTATTATCATTTCCAGTTTACAGATGGGAAAACTGAGACTCGGGCTGAGTTGCTGAGAGCACGCAGCTGAGCAAGCCAGGTGTGTTTGATTCCAGACTCGGTGACACACCGTATTGCCATTTGAAGAAATTCCCCACACGTGCCACCTGAAGGGGTTTCGCAGCTGGGACCAGCCCAGGTTTCCACGGGAGTCAAATGTATGAGGAATCTAAAATGGGCAAATTTTATGGCATATAAGTCATAACTCAATAATGCTGTTTGAGAGCCAGGCATGGTGGCACACGCTTGTAATCCCAGCATTTGGGAGGCTGAGACTGGAGGATCTGGGTTCGCGGCCAGCCTCAGCTACCTAGTGAGGCACTCCGAAACTTAGTGAGACCCTGTTTCAAAAAAAAGAATAAAAAATAGGGCTGGGCTCAGAGGTAGAATGCCCCCAGGTTCCATCCCCAGTACTGCAAAAAAAAAAAAAAAAAAAAAAAAAATAATAATAATAATAATGCTGTTTGATAGGGATGGAAAAATGATGTCTGTCTGCAGGGCTGTTGGGTGGGTTGGGTAAGAAATCATGGGCACGGCTCCTGGGGGCCTGACACAGTAGGCCCTTGTAGCAGGTGCGCTGGGTACCCATAGCTCCTCACTGTCTTTGCTCTGCAGTACCCTCATACTGTTTCCTGCTGCTGATACCCACTCCCTGGTTTCAATCCGCAGTACTACACATCAAAACAAAAACAAAAGAACCTGTATGTGTGAACACCGAAGTGTAAATTTCATGTATTTGCCACTTATCATGACAATTCTTCTCTTGATTTTCCCTCCAGCTATTTAAAAATGCAAGGAAACATTCTGAGTTCATGAACGGTGTAAACTCAGGCAGCGGGGCAGAATTGACCTGTGGCCTCCAGTTTGCCGACCATGATTCCTTTTAATACTTTCTTTAGCTTTGCCTTGGTACTTAAGTAAGGTCACTTGAAAAGGCGGCTTTACCCTGGCACCGCTCAACCTAAATAGAAGGGCGGCTGCAAAACTCGCTGTGATCAAAGCCAGCTGGTGCTGCTAAACTTGAGACAGGCCAGGGAACGAGTCCGACTGTGGGCCTGCTCTCGTTCTCTTGAGAAGGGACAAGAAGATGTCGAAGACGAGAGTGAGTCTCTTTTTGTCAAGTGCAGGAGAAATACACCTGGAGGAGTGAGCAGGAGGCTATTTCATGACGAGAGTCGGCGTTACTCAACGCTGTGCCTGTACGATCACTGTACGATCACCTTGCGGTCCCCACCGGGAGGCTACACCACGTGATTTCTCGGGTGCCCAGGTCTCCGGCCAGATACCAGGGCCTGCTGGTTGCAGTACCAAGTCCTGAGTTCTAACTGAGGCCGCTGGGTATCCGAGGAGGAACCCGCTGTCCCTGGCCAGCTGCGGACACGAGTCATCCTCTGCTAAGTGTTTCGGGACTGTCTATTGACAGGTTGACGGCCAGTGTGGAGAATCCTTATTGTTAATAAAACACTCATCGCAATCGTGACGAATCGGGGTTGGAAGGCCGTGGAGCATCTTTTAAAAGCGTCACTCAAGTAATAATTAAGATCCCAGCCAGGGTGAGGCAAGGATGTGACTGGCAGCGTGTAGTGTGGGACTCCACCTTCTGGGGACCCGCCCCTTCGTAGGTGGCGGCTTGCGCTGGGGGCTTCCTGTGGCTCACGGAGACCAGGCCAAAGAGCCGGGATTGCTGGGATTTTAAGGCTCGAGAGAGACATGCTTCTTAACACCAGCCTCAGTGGCCTTGTCTGAGAAATGGGTGTGCTGACACTGAATGTGCAGGAGGAGGGGGCGGGACCGGGCCAGCCTCCAGGTTCTGTTTCAGTTCTGATGAGTGTCTTCAATCCTGGTACCCTGGTTGGCCCAGAGGGCCAGGCGCCAGGCGTTCTCCATCTTCAAGATTGTGAATGAGCCGCTGGGGCCACAGCTGGGCCTTAGATGTGTTCTACTTGCTGGTATAGTCAAAATAAAACAAGCCGGGTGTGGTGGTACATGCCCGGGATTCCAATACTTGGGGAAGCTGAGATAGGAGGAGCGTGGGTTCGAGGCCAGCCCCAGCAACTTAGTGAGACCCTGTTTCAAAATAAAAAAGATGAAATACAACCGGGCGTGTAGTTCAGAGGTAGAATGCCCTGGGTTCAATTCCTTCCACCACAAAATAAAATAAAAAACAACTTTTGGGAGCCGGGCGTGGTGGTGCACGCTTGTAATCCCAGCATTTGGGAGGCTGAGACTGGAGGATCCAGGTTCATGGCCAGCCTCAGCAACTTAGTGAGACCCTGTTTCAAAATAAAGAATAGAAAATAGGGCTGGGGGTATAGCTCGGAGGTGGAATGCCCCTGAGTTCAATCCCCAGTACCGCAAAAAAAAAAAAAAAAAAAAACAACTTTTGAGGTTCATTACTTATTGTGGAGTAATAATACAGAGTCAGAAACATACACAACCCCCAGGTAGATAGCTTTATCAGCTGTCACAGAGCAAACATTGGGCCACCGCCATCAGGCAGGTCCCCAGGCTCCTCCCTGTGTCCTTCTGATCATGGAACACTATGACTTTCTTTCTTTTCTTTTTTTATATTTTTGGTTCTGGGGATTGAACCCAGGGACATTCTACCTCTGAGATACACCCCCAACCCTATATTTTTCTTTTATTTTGAAACAGGGGTCTCGCTAATTTGCTGAGGGTCTCACTGAGTTGCTGAGGCTGGCCTCCAACCTGCAATCCTCCTGTCTCAGCCTCCCAAGTACTGGGATTACAGGTGTGGGCCATCGCACCTGGCCTTTCTTTTACTTTTAGTTGGAATACATGTTGTGTTTTTTCCTGACACCCCTTCTGCCACCAAACTGTGTGTGTGTGTCAGAAGTCCACCCTCGTTCTGCAGCTCTCCAGCACCAACGGGGTGTCCAACCATCCCACCAGTTCTGACACCGAGTTGGAAGCGGCACAGACCCTGTGAGCTGCAGGCTCAGTCTCACAAGCCTGCCCTCGAGGCTGACACCTGTGCTTCTGACTGCCAGGCGGGGGTTCCATGACCTCCTCCTTGAGTTAATTATTCACTAGACTGACTCAGAGGATTCAGGAAAATCGCTTCCATTTCCAGGTTTACTATAAAGGCCACAGCCCAAGAACAGCCAAACTGAAGCGAGGCACAGGTGAGGTTGTGGGGCACAGGGCAGAGCTTGCCAGCTTGCTTCCGGGAAGCCTCCCCGGGTTCCCAGCACCCCCACTGCCTGCCCTTACTTTCGGATTCCCCAGCACTTTGTTTTATGGGACAGTGTCTCACGCGGTGCCTGCCACCCCGCCCAGGCCCGTGTACCCACGTCCACCTGTGAACATCTTTGTCCTGGACCTTGTCATCCATCGCTGGTGGCCCGCCCAACCCCTCCTCTGGTCCAGTAGAGAGAGGGCAACAAACCGTTCAAACTCTCGGCACCCATACCTGCCGCTGGCCTCGGAAGAGCACAGGCGTCTGCTTCAGGAACTTCAATGCAGCTCGCTTCCTTCTTAGTAAAGACACTCTGTGGAGATCACATGTCTTTCACCCGAGAATGTACAATGGGGTCACATACCTGATGCATTAAACTCTACCCATAACTTTTTTTTTCAGATGATATATTAAACATTTTTGTTATTGCAGTAAAACATTTGCCACATACAATTGACCATTTCAGCCTTTTTTTTTTTTTTTTTGTGGTACTGGGGGTTGAACCCAGGGGCATTCTACCTCTGAGCTACACCCCCAGCCCTATTTTTTATTCTTTATTTTGAAACAGGGTCTCACTAAGTTGCGCAGTGCCTCACTAAGTAGCTGAGAGGCTAGCCGTGAACTCAGATCCTCCGATCTTGGCCTCCCAAATACTGGGATTACAAACGTGTGCCACCACACCTGGCTCCCATTTCAGTCATTTTTTTAAATGTAATCCAGTGACATTAAGTACAATATTGTGCCACCATCACCACTATTTCCAGAACTTTTTCATCACCCCAACCTGAAAGTGTGCATCCAATAAGCAATAGCTCCCCGTCTCTCCTCCTCGCAGCTGCTGGGGACCACTGTTCTACTTTCTGTCTCTGTGAATTTGCCTGTCCCCGGCTCCTTCTGGAAGTGGAATCACGTGTGCTTGTCTTTTTGTCCCTGGCTTATTTCACTGCTCATATTCTCTTCTAGGTTCATCCATGCTGTAGCATGTATCAGAATTTCCTCCCTTAGCCGGGCACGGTAGGGCACGCTTCTAATCCCAGTACTTGGGAGGCTGAGACAGGAGGACTCAGGTTCTTGGTCAGCCTCATCTATTTAGTGAGGCCCTGTTTCAAAATAAAGAAAAAAAAAAATAGGGCTGGGGATGTAGCTCAGAGGTAAAATGCCCCCGAGTTCAATCCCCAGCACCACACACACACACACACAAAAGAATCTCTTTCCTTTTTTACAGCTGAATAATATTTCATCGCGTGTCACATTTTGTTCATCTCTTCATCTTGCAGGGGGCACTTGGGTTGTTTCCACCTCTTGGCAATTGCGGGTAACGCTGCTGTGAACGTGAGCGTGCAAGTATCTAAGTCCCGACTTCCGATTCTTGGGTGAATACCCAGGAATGGGATTGCCAAGGGATTCTGTTTAACTTTTTGAGGAATTTCCACAGCAGCTGCACCATTTGACATTCCCGCCAACAGGGCTCCCATTCCTCCACATCCTCGCCAGTGATTGTGCTTTTCTAGTATTTTAATTGTGTGTGTGTGTGTGCGCCTGGGGATGAGCCCAGGGGAACTCTACTTTTGAGTTATTCTCTCAGCCCTATTTTGTTTTGAAACAGGGTCTTGCTCCATTGCTGAGGCTCTCATTAGGTTGCTGAGGCTGTCCTCGAAACTGTAGTCTTCCTGTCTCAGCCTCCCAAGTAGTGGGATTACAGATGTGTGCCACAACACTTGGCTTGATTTTCGGTTCTTTTTGTTTGTTTGTTTGTTTTTGTTCTTTTGGGGTACTGGGGATTGAACCCAGGGGCATTCTACCTCTAAGCTACACCCCTAGTCCTATTTTTTATTCTTTATTTTGAAACAGGGTCTCACTAAGTTGAAGAGGGCCTCACTAGGTAGCTGAGGCTGGCCGCAAAACTGGATCCTCCAGTCTCAGCCTCCCAAGTACTGGATTACAAGCATGCACCACCACGCCCTGCTTCCTTTTTTTTTTTTTGATGAGAACCATTTCAGTGGGTGTGAAGTGGTACCTCTGATGATTGTGTGTGTGTGTGGTACTGGGGACTGAACCCAGAGTTGTTCTACCTCAGAGCTACACACCCTGAGCCCCATTTTTGTTGTTGTTGTCGTCATTATTTTGGAAACAGGGTTTCACTAAGTTGCTAAGAGCCTCACTAAATTACTAAGGCTGGTCTTGAACCTGGTATCCTCCTGTCTCAGCCTCCCAAGTACTTGTCTCTATGGTTTGAAGGATAGGCATCACAGCCTCTGTTACAGTGGGGGAACTGAGGCTCAGACAAGTCGTGTAACCTGAGGTCACATCCTCAGAACTGGGACTTGAAGCCAGATCCCTGTGGCTACAAACTTCCCAATCTTCCCACTCCCCCAGTGTCCTCCCTTGAATTCCCTGAGCGTAGGGACCGTGTCTTTCTCTTCCTTCACAGACACTAAGAAGGAAGGGAGTTCTTTGGCAGAACTGCTGGGTTTGGGGCACTGGAAGGGCGCTTGGGGATTGTCTGGCCAGCTCTCCTGTTTTCAGCTGGGAAAGCTGAGGCCGGGGAGGGAAGGTCACACCGGGGTGAGCCCGCCACTCCGTGCTCCACTCTCGAAGATGACCCAGTGCATGGATGGGCCCAGAGAGGCCGGCTGGACTCCAGCTTGGGTAATCAATGTCCAGGTCACAGCGGACGGGCTGCACCTCCCCAGGGGCTCACCCAGCAAACATCGCAATCCTACCTGTGGGCCAGAGAGCTGCTAAACCTCCCTTCAGATGAGGATGGCGGCCAGCCTTGGACAGGGCCACCGGAAGAGGAGGGCTCTGGTGAGGACACTCCTGGTACCTGGACAGACTAGCTCCCTCCTCAGGCAAGCCCAGCGGTTGTTTCCAGAAGATTCCAAGGCTGGGTTCCAGCCTGAGGCTTTGGGGGTCAGATGGCAAAGGGAGGTGAGCTTCCATACTCTGTATCGGTGAGCTGCAGGTACAAAAGACAGACGTGGGCTACAGGAGGATCTCTGGTTTGTGCAGCCCGAGTCACAGTCCTAGCCTTGATCTGCGGCGTCTCTGTGCAACCTTTGCAAGTCACCCGAGCTGCCCGAGCCTCAGTTTCTTCATCTGTAAAGCAGAACAGGCGTGTGTCCTGAGAGCGTTGCTAAATGTGGTGCCTGGCCACACCAGCGCTGTTAGTCCCCGTTTCTTGCCTGATCTGGAGCTACCTTGATTGGGCTCCAGGTGTTGAAGTTATGACACGACCCCAGGCTATGTCCACTCGACTTACACCTTCCTAGCAGGCATTCCTCCCCCTCTAGCCAATGCCGCTCTGACCCTGGGCTGCTCCACCTCACCACCTGTGAAGGCATCTGATCTCTTCACTGAGAGGTCAGCAGCTGGAAACGGTGACATCATGGCTCCTGCCCAGGATGTTTTCACACAAAGGGGCCCTTTAAACTCCCAGAGAGCCGGGCCTGGTAGTGCACGCTCCTCATCCCAGGACTTGGAAGGCTGAAACAGGATCACAGGTTTGAAGCCAGCCTCAGAGACTCAACGAGGCTCTCAACAACTTAGCAAGACCCTGTTCCAAAAAAAAAATAGGTCTGGGGGTGTAGCACAGAGGTAGATGGCCCCTGGGTTCCTTCTATTCCCAGTACCAACACACACACACACACCCACACACACACACACACACACACACACACGGGATCAGACTCTGAAAGACTTCAGAGATCTTTGTAGTAGCCAGGTGTGGTGGTGTGCACCTGTAGTCCCAGTACTTGGGAGGCTAAGACAGTAGGATCGCAGGTTCGAGGCCAGCCTCAGCAACTTAGACCCTTAGCAACTTAGCAAGACCCTGTTTAAAAATAAAATAAAATAAAAAAGGGCTGGGGATATAGCTCAGAGGTAGAATGCCCATGGGTTCTATCCCTAGTACCACCCCCCACCAAGAAAAAAGAAAGAAAAGAAATCTTTGCAGTACAAAACAATATATGGCAGGTATTGATCTGAATCCTTTACACACATTCCTTTATTTAGATATCGCAACCAAATGTACCAGGTCAGGATTTTTATTGTCACCTTCATTTTACAGATGAAGAAACAGAGGCACAAGGAAGTTAAGTAACTTGTCTGGAGTCAACCAGCTGATAAGCAGCAGAGAAGGGATGTACACCCAGTCCCCAGCTCCCTGGCCTGCCCCAGCTTTTACTTCACCCCACAATCACTGCGGGCAGGCATGGTAGAGGTGCAGTACACACATGATGATCTTCACTGTCCTGTAGTGACTGTGAAGTGGATATAATTAGTCCCAATTTAAAGGTGGGAGAACTAAGGCTCAGGAAGAGATTTGCCCTTTTTTTTTTTTTTTTTTTTTTTTTTTTTTTTTTTTTTTTTTTTTTTTTTTTTTTTTTTTTTTTTTTTGCCTCTCCCACTGTCGAAATACTACCTATGAAGCAAGATCAGACTTCAAAGCTGCTTTGTCCTCCACATTCCCTGCAGACGGGGAAGCCGCGGAGGCAGGAGAGACTGCCTGGGCTCTGGAGGCTTCTGTTCCAATCCCGAGTCCACTGTGACTAGCTTCATAGTCACTGGGAAAATTGTGGAGGCTGGGAGAAGCTGGATTTCTTGGCACAATGCTGGACATTATAGCCCTCCTCGGGGCTGTCGTGTTGTCAAATGAGAGAAGGTGCTCCGAGCAGAAGGCCCAGGGTCGGTGCTCAGTTGATATTTGTCTTAAGCCAGCCATGGTAGTAAATGCCTGTAATCCTAGTACTTGGGAGCTGAGACCAGAGGATCACAGGTTAGAGGTGGCCAGCCTCAGCAACTTAGTGAGACCCGATTTCAAAATAAAAAATAAAATAGGCCTTGGGAGTGTAAGTATAACACCCTTGGGTTCAATCCTCAGTAAGAAAATAACAACAAAAAAGTTTTTTGTTCTTTCATTGCTGTGTCTTGTCTTTCTTTTTTTTTTTTTGCCACAAAGCAATGTCTTGTTGTTCTGCATTCATACCCAATAAATGTGGTTTTTGAAGGTAGATAAAGCTTTTCCATTTTTCTTCTTGTGAAATTAATAAATGCTCATTTAAATTGGAGCGAGAGCCGGGAATGGTGGCGCACGCTTGTAATCCCAGCATTCGGGAGGCTGAGACCGGAGGATCCAGGTTCGAGGCCAGCCTCAGCTACCTAGTGAGGCACTCCGAAACTTAGTGAGACTCGGTTTCAAAATAAAGAATAAAAAATAGGTCTGGGGGTATAGCTCGGAGGTAGAATGTCCCTGAATTCAATCCCCAGCACTGCAAAAAAAACAAACAAACAAACAAAAAAAAAAAATTGGAGTGAGAGTCTTACTGACCTCTAGCATTTTTGCGGGGGGAGGGGACTGGGGATTGAACCCAGGGGCATTCTACCTCCGAGCTACATCCCGGGCCCTATTTTTTACTCTTTATTTTGAAATAAGGTCTCACCAAGTTGCAGAGGACCTTACAGGGCCAGTTGAGACTGGCCGTGAATCTGCAATCCTCCTGTCTCAGCCTTCCAAGTACTGGGATTACAAGTGTGTGCTACTGCACCCAGCTGACCTCTAGCATCTTGATGTGAAGATTAAATGAGATGAGGCAGATAAAGCACTTGCCGTTGGCTCAAAGCTTTCTATGTGTCATTATTAATTTGGAAATCATATAAAAGGACTTCAAAAAGTAAAAATCACCTGCTGGCTTTTTGGGATGTCCTTCTAGATTTGTTTCTATGCATATACATACAGATAACCCTACAGTCACAAAATGAGAATACTTTTAAAAATGGATCGTTCTTATGACTGTAATCCCAGCACTTGGGAAGCTGAGATAGGAGGAGTGCAGGTTTGAGACCAGCCTCAACAACTTAGTGAGACTCTTTCAAAATTTAAAAAAAGGACTTGGGGTGTAGCCTGGAGGTAGAAAGCCCTTGGGTTAAGTCCCCAATACAAAAAAAAATCATTTTTTTCAGTGCTGGGGACTGAACCCAGGGCCTCACACATGCTAGGCTAACACTCTACCACTGAGCTACACCCCAGCCCCATTCTGTTCTATACTGTGCCTTGTCACTTTATCAATAAGCAGAGGATCTCTTTGGATGCCAATAAATATAGATGAGTGCTATCTTCCTGGGCTGCCCTGAGGGTTGTATCTTCCGGATGTGCCAAGACTTATTTAGCCAACTGCCCATTGCCAGCCACTTAATGATTCCTGTAATCTGTTTCGAGTTGGGCTGGCAGGTGCCGCGCAGGTGTAGACCAAGGTAGCCTCTGAGGTCTCTGTGTTATGAAACGACTGTCAGGGAGGCTACCAGGCTGACATGGTGGCTTCTGCCTGGTGAGTAATTTCCAAGTTGCGTTAAGGACTATTAGGGAGACGTATCTGTCAGCGGGCCTGGGATGAGCTCAGACATATCTGCCTCTTCACCGCGCTGACAGGGGCTGTCCTCCAGGAAGAGGGCCTTTGACTCACCCTCTCCTGCAGACACCTCCCAAGAGGTGCTTCTGTGGCTGGGACCTTTGTTTCGGCAGAAACCGGACCACAAGGCCACAGGGGATGTGCCCTGCTTTCCTCTTATGCTTTCCTAGATGCATAAGAAAGCCATTTGCAAACAGGAAGCCAGAGGGGAGGGCAGTAGGGAGGTAAACAGCTTTTTGATTAGGATACAATGAGATGATGCCCAGGAAGCCCTCAGTAGGAGCTAGGTGCTCCTTAACTAACCACTGCTGGGAGCATCGGGAAGCGCAGGGCAAGGTAAGCGTGGGCAAGGTGCTACGTGCACTACTACGGAGAGAAGGGGCATGGCACAAATATCCTCCGGAGGTCAGGGATCCATATCTTTGGGCAGAGACGCCATCACACACTTTATAAAGCTTTCTTTTGAAGCTATGAATGTGGCAGGAGAGGCCACCTCCCCGGAGAGAGGGCTGCGGGCTCTCAGTGACCTCGGAGAGCAGCACTTCCCCTGCCAGGCATGCTTCCAAGGGATTAATATATAGCATTTTACTTAGCTCTCTCCGCAGCCCCGTGAGGCCGAGGCAGTGTTCCCATTTGAAAGATGGGGAAACTGAGGCTCCAAAGGACCCCTGTATCACACACCCAGTAAAGAGTCATCTTGTTAAATATCAGGCTTCCAAAGAACTAGGGCACATGAAAGAGAGAGAGACCTGTGTCCCCCGGAGAGGACATCTCACTGTACTGGGAAGAGTCTGGGAGACAGGCAGTGGCCCGGGGCTGGGCAGGCTGGCTTCTCCTTTCCAAGAGAGCTATGGGTCTGATTGAAGTGTCTGTCTCTGTCTTAAGGAACCTCTCTGAGAGAGATGGGGGAGACAGGGTACAGAGAGATGAAGGTTGTCCTGGGGAAGAGCAGGAGGCCATGCTGTTCTCACGCTCACCAGAAGGGCTGAAACTCAAGGCTCAGACGATGCTGAGTGTTAGGTAGGACGTGGTGCATGGGAACTCTCGGACACCGTGGATGGGGGAGGGGGTGTAAAATCAAGTGTCTCACCTGGGGGGACTGTTAGCAGCATCTGCTAAAGCTGAACATGGTCGGACACAGCAATCCCATCTCCAGGGCTGCACTCAAGTGGAAACGGGTGTTCAAGTTCATCAAAAACATCGATGAGAAGGTTTGCAGCAGCTTTGCCCCTAGTAGCCCCAAATTAAGAAACAACCTGACTGTCTACCTGCAGCTGAATGGAAGAAATCTGTCCCGATGCGTTCATATCCTGTGACACTAGGCAGGGAAGGAAAAGAGCCACCGCATGGCCACACACAACCATGTGGGTGGGGCTCGTGCGCATGAAGTCCAGCAGAAGCAGCTGAGGACATACCGCAGGCTTACACTTACACAAAGTTCTAGAACACGCTAGGAAGGAATCTAGGGTGAGAAAAAGTCTCCACACCTTCGGGAGCTAGCAACCGAAAGGGAGCATGAGGGACCTTGGGGTGTGTGGGAAGTGATCTGGTGAGTTCATAGAGGTGTGGACAGTCACTGAGCTTAGACGCCTAATATTTGCATGCTTTAAAAGCCGGGCGTGGTGCCACAGGCCTGTCAAGCTAGTACTTGGGAGGCTGAGACAAGAGGATTGCAGGTTCGAGGCTAGTGCGTCCACAACTTAGTAAGGCCCTCAGCAACTTAGCAAGACCCTGTTTCCAAAGAAAAAATAAATAAAATGGGCTGGGGGTGTAGCTCAGAGGTAGAATGCCCTGGGTTCAAAACCCAGTACCAAAAACAAACAAACAAAAACATTGTGTGTGTGTGTGTGTGCGCACATGCGTGCATGTGTGCGAGTGTGAGAAAGAGAGAGAGAGAGAGCATGTGCTTTACTGAATGTAAGGTACATCTTTATACAGAGTCAAAGCAATATCACAAAGAAGAAGAGCTTCTAAAGCTCAGATCTGAAGGGTGAGAGTGAGCCAGCCGGCGAGGCAGGAGTGCCCAGCGCTGTGTCTCCTCTTGGCTCTGCCTCATTGGCTGATTCGGCCCCTCACTTCTCACCGACACTGACACCGTGGGACGGGTTGGCAGAAGTCACTTCCACAGCTCCCTCCTCCCGTCCCCCCTTGGTGATGCTGCAGAAAGGGTGACAGCCAGCGCAGGAGGGACCAGCTGGGAATTCAGAGCTGGATTAACAGCTTGGTTGTGCCAGGAATCGGGTGTCATTGGAGGTGCCTTTTTTTTCCCTGTGAACCTGCTTTCCCACCTGAAAGAAAAGTCTTGACACATGGAGTTTTAGCAAGAGTCGGGGTAAAGTTCAACAGATGCCTGTCCTAAGGGAATCTGGGAATGGGGCCTGAGAACAAGACCCCTCCCAACCTGCACCTCCCTCCCACCCCGAAGGGGCCAGCACAGCCTTCCTTGTGGCGTGCAAACTCTGCGAACTTCTGACCGCCTGCCTCATGAGCTCGGACAGGGCCCGGCACATAGTAGGGGTGTGATGCACCTTGGTTCTGGATAGCTAGCCCTTCACACATGTGGTTTGTTCAGTCCTCACGGCAACCCTATGAACCACTGCCATCCTGTTTAATAGAAGGAGAAACTGAGGCCCAAGAGAGTTTGTGTACCTTGCTGAAGGTCACCTGTTTAATAATCGATGGGGCCTGACTCTGGGTCCCCGGTCCTAACCACACTGGCTATAGAATATACAGTGACCCCCCCCCACCCGCCCCCAGGCCAGCCTGGTGAGGCCTCCTCCACGGGGAGGCCTGGAGAAATTTCCAGAAGCAAACAGGTCTCCCTCAAGGCTCCTGACGGAGACCAGCACCATCCGGGCAGCCAGCGGGACACTCTGGCGCCTGACTCTGGTGCAGTCCACACCCTGTTCTAGGAAGGCAAACCCACCTGGAATAATTGAGCCAGGAGCAGGCAGCGCGAGCCACGTGCGGGCCCGGAGGTGCCCGTGGAGGATGCGGCCCTGCAACGTGCTGCGGTGCTGAAACGAGCGTCGCCTTTTTGCCAAGGTGGTTTTTTTTTTTTTTTTTGGCTGCTGTTGTCATTATTGTTTTTTGGGGAGAGGAGAGCTGGGCCATCTCAAGAATTCGCCTGTGCTACTTAAAGGATTAATTTCCACCTGCAGCATCATGAGGACTCGCCACCCCTCCCTCTGTACCATCATATTTTACTGCTTTCTTTCATTTCGCCGGGAAGAAACCTGATGGGAATGTTCTACAAACTGCAGCCCAGGGGTGAGGAGGGGAGGATGCAGGGGAGAAGGGAGCCATTTATTCTCCCCGGCCACAGGACTGGACTTAGGGCCTGACAAGGCTACTGGGTGTGCGATTGTGGGAGGTACTTTTTATCTCCCTGCTTCTTTATGCGCTTAGGGGCTTTCCCCCATTTGCTTAAGAAAAGAAGAAGTGAAAAGATTATGATTGTCCTAGTTAACATTTATTGAGCAGTGCTGAGACCGATGGCCTCTGAAATCCCCAACTCTATGGGCTGGAAGTAGAGTGACCAGCTCATCTTTCTTTGCTGGGGACCTTCTGGGTTTGGGTACTGAAATCTCACATCAAGGAAAGTTAACAGGGTTAGTCCCCGCTCACCTTACCTATACACAATCAAAATTTTGTTCCTCTGTGGCTATGGGACTATTTTCCAGCCATCTTGTTTGTACATATTTGTGTTTCTGCCAACTCCTTCAGATCTTCTGGCCTCCACTCAGCCGTCTCCTCCAAGTCTGGCCTCCCTCCTCTGCACCCTGACCACACATCAGGATGGTCTCTGGCCGTTGCCGGCAGCTCCCCTACAAGTCCTGAAGTTCCTTCTTCAGCTTTCAGCTCAGGGACAGTGCCCAGGTAGGTGCCCAGGAAATGATCAGGGAATGTCTGAGCCTCTTAGCACCCAGGACAGGGCTGCCCACACCCACCAGGAGGGCTTCACACCCCAACTTCAGGGCATCTGTTGGCAGGATGGCTCCTTCCTGGAAGAGGCTGTAGGGAGCCACTCCCCGGGTGTGGCTTCTTAACCCTTTCTGTTCTACAGGCCCCCTCAAGCATCTGGTGAAATATGTGGAACCTTCTCAGTATAATTTGTGTGTGTGTGTGTGTGTGTGTGTGTGTGTGTGTGTGTCATTAGGGATTGAACCCAGGGGCATTCTTCCTCTGAGTTACATCCCCAGCCCTATTTTATTTTTATTTTGAAACAGGGTCTCACTAGATTGATGAGAGTCTCACTACTTGCTGAAGCTGTCTTTGAACCTGCCATCCTCCTGTCTCAGCCTCCCAAGTACTGAGATTAGGCACATGTGCCACTACGCTTGGCTTCAGGATAATTTTTAAAGATGCAAGTGGTGAAAACAATTGAACTAAAATACAGATGTCAAAGTATTAAAGCAACTTTGTAACATAGTAACATGCTTATTAATACATTAATTAATAAGACTTAGTGGTGGGTCTCTATGACTCTCAGAGTTGTGGTTGCTTAAGCCATATCTTAGGGCACGTGCCGTAACTGCAGTGTGATATGAAAATGTTTGTGATTTTCATTAGTGACAAAATCTCAGGGACATCTGCTGGCCTCCTACATCCATAATCAAAGGAAATGCTAAGCACGATTTGAGATTAGCGATGATAAAGATATAACTTTTGTCCAACCCAACCTCATGGACCCTCAGAACTGAATCCTCAGTCCTTGTGGGGGTCCCAGAACTCCCTAAGTCAAGGCAAAGGGTTTGATTCTTTAGGTAAGATTAAAAAAAAGACAGTCACCAAGAGATGACAGAACAAAGAGGAAAGACCAGTGACCAGATTGGGTTGGGTTAAACAGAGAAAGGTTTCCAGATAGATGGTTTTCAGAGCTCAGAGGCGAGTCCATTTTGGCAAGGAGCAGAACTGGAGTGGAGGGGAGGAAATATGGGGAGGGTTTGCTCCTGAAACTGAATTAAAAACACTGCAGACTAAGCCGGGCGTGGTGGCGCACGCTTGTAATCCCAGCATTCGGGAGGCTGAGACCGGAGGATCCGGGTTCGCGGCCAGCCTCAGCTACCTAGTGAGGCACTCCGCAACTTAGTGAGACCCGGTTTCAAAATAAAGAATAAAAAATAGGGCTGGGGGTAGAGCTCGGAGGTAGAATGCCCCTGAGTTCAATCCCCAGTA